>APFE030367465.1:189143-296149 GCA_000404065.3 Pinus taeda
TCTCAGTATTATTTTCAACATTAGTATTGTTTCTCCTTCTATAATTCAAGTTATCATATGTTTATGTGTGCCATTATCTCTCTCTTTTTCAGCTTAAATAAATGAATCAAGTATAAAGGTGGAAATCATTGATGTTGCAATGCTCTACCTTAAGGTTTGTTTAGCTTTTTCATGTTTTCTACTGTTTGAAGAGGATACCTGATACTTTCATGCTCTCTCCAACTCCTCAGTAGTCTTAAGAGTCTCCATTTCACTTATTGCAAAGTACTAAAGCATTTTCCTACCTTGCCCCATAGAAATCTCTACAAGACCGAGTTCATTCCCCGGACCCAAAACTGCCTTTCACTTTTGATCATGCAAACCTACATAAAACTCAATCAAACCTCTCTGAGCATATACCTAGCCTAAAATTAGTCTTTACATTAGTCATCTCAAGCCTCACTTGATATATTTTCCTGAGATTGACAAGGAGAGAGCCACCTCTCGACCTGGTAGGGCTAGCTACTAGGTTAAGCGTGGTTTGATGTTACCCTAGACCTACCTTTCTCAGCCTGAGGTAGATTTAGGCCCTAACACTGTGAATAAAGGTTGTGTATATACATAGGTATAGTGAAGAAAATTCACGTATATAATCTGCACCATGGTAACTTAAATACTAGGGGTCTTTACCATAGTATTCACCTATAGTAATGTTGATTTCTAGTAGCATTGTATGTGCTCTAAGCCTCAAAATTTGCAGGGAGGCTAAGTCCCATGTATTCTAGAATACCCATAAATAATTTTGGTAAATTCTATATAGAGATAGTTTTATTAAAATAATTAATTATTTTTAATGGATGCCTAAGTGTAAACTTAAGAAATTAAAATAATTAAAGGGTATTAATCAAAGTGAGGGTGAAACTTCTAGAAGAAGACAAATATCAGGTCCAAATGATCGAAACCATTGATTAGAATCTAGTTTGGGTTGTTGATTACTAAACTGGAGGATTATAAGAAGGACTTCGATGGGCATTTGAAAACACATTGAGTAAGAGATCAGAAGATCGAATTTCTGAAGAGAGCAGTGCAAAAGTTGCCAAAGAGAGATTCGAAGTGATTTATTACAGTGAGAGGCAGGGACAGTATCTGACGAGAATTTTTCCTCAACCAAAGAGTACGAGGTAGAGAGGGCATAGAGACGTCCATAGAAGCTGGCGCAAAGCCACACAAATCTATGTTGTGGCAGTGCAGAGCTTCTGAGGGAGATCAAAATTTTTCTAAGGAAGTCGAGTTCCAGAGCCAGAAGTCGGGATGTGAGACTAGGAGGCCTGAGAGCTGAAGTTTCCAGCTAACAAAGGATTAGAAGGAGGTGTATTACAGTCCCAACTATAGTTACTATGTGGGAGTGATGCAAAACTACGTAGAGGTTGCATAGAGGCTCATCTCCAGTGCACATCAATACTGATTTTTCCAGTGATAGGGTGAGATCATCTCACTATTATTTTTTCCCAGTTTCTTTCTGTATTGGATGGCCATTTGGGAATCTAAAGAATTATAATCAGATTTACTACTGCTTAATAATACAAACCTTCAACTACTACACCAGTTTTCCTATAATGGGTTTTTCTGGGGACATTTGTCCAAAAAAATTGTGTAGATGTGTGTGATGATTATTTCTCTCGTGTGTTGTACTTAATTTCCACAATTTTATTTGTGTAGGCTGCATTGTATTTAATTCGAAATTTTACGTAGTACACAGTAAGTAAATTGTTTAATCAAATTAACAATTAGAAGAATCAACGTCAGTTGTTGTAGTAGGAATCAGGTAACTGATTTTTCACAAGTCATAGTTGTGTAAACAGTTATTTGATCTCATTAAATAATACAAATGACATTACTAAGGGATTGGCCTAAGGTTTTGGTTAAGGCAAAAGATATATAAGGAGATGGAGATCAAATTTTTTTTTGTGTAAGTTATGGATTATTAATGTACAATATGATCTGAAACAGGGGTGCTCCAAGGAGCATGGAAAAGGCTCAAATTTGATAGATCTGAAAGAATAGTAATGAATATGATTTCTTGATCTGGTTGTGATTATAGCTAACAATGATATATTTGTGATGATAATAATGCTATGATGTGGATGTTGAAGGTGAAGTATGCACAATATGTGTTGTGGTTGCAGCAAAGGTTTGACTTAGTGATTTCAGATATGTACGATGGTTTGCCTCTGAAAGGTTGTGTAGGTACGTGGATCATATTCTAAGTAGTCACTTATATATTCCGTGAAAGTTTAGAATCTATATGTAGGTGTTAAGAATGGTAATCACGTACATATGAAAATGTACTTTGTAAAAGTCACGTATACATGTTAGGGTTTTGCAGTATGGGTTGTTGATGATATTTGATTAGTAATGTTATATTTGTTGTTGTTTTTCAATCATGTCTCTCTCATAATAGTTTATGTTTGAAAGTATTGGTTGGGTTGATTTGGTTATGGAATGGAATGTTGATTAGTGATGATGCTATTGTATGGTTATCTATATTTGGTTCAGTGATCTGTGATGGATTCAGTATAAGATTCAATGATTGATTCAGTACTACAATTATTCAAATTCATGTATAATGAATTTGATATATGTATGAATTTCTTCTTCAAGGGGAGCACGTACATACGTAGGTATGATTTAGAGCAATAGCGTTAACATTTTGACATATGTTTGATCAGGGTTTACAGTGAAGCATGTGGTTTCTGTAATGAACAATACATGGTCAGATATACTTCTGAGTGATTGTGCATTGATACGATCTGATATGATTTGGTCGATATAGTTTCATTAGTTGACTAAGATTTAGTGATTGATTTGATAATTGAGTTGGTTCAATGATTGGATGATTTGATTCAATGATTGGTTTCTGAATTGTTACTTGGTTTGAGGTTAGTGATGGAAGTGGGTCCATTTTGAAAATATGAAAGGTGGCTTACAGGTTTGATGTTTGAGTCAGGTGGATCTAGTATGAAACATTATGAAACGTGGACCACAAGAGGTGTTGAGGGTTTGAGCCTTCAGTGTTGGAGTCGAAGCTTTCTTCTAGTAGTAGCTGGAAAATTTGTGTTGGGGGTAGAAGCTCCCTTTTGGTAGGAATTGGTAAATGAAATCAGGGGGGTGGAGCTCCCTTCTAGTGGGTGTTGGAGAATGAGAGAAGGTTGTAGCCTTCTGTAGGTGGGTTCCTACATACTAGTATGAGTCTGCGCCAGTACAAGATTATAAGATTTTTATTTTTATTTTTAATAAAAGGAAAACAAAGACATCGACAACTGTGGTTTTATCCCTCAGTGGGTTTACACCTAAAGTCCCAGTGTTCATGACTGTTGATATGTTTCTTGTGTCGATGATATATCTTCTTCTTATTGCTCATGATTATTGTTTAATTAATGAATAATGAAGTAATGACACAAGGGTTAGAAGATGAACAAATGATGAAATATAAGAAAGATAGTTAATTGAGTATACATTGTTGTTATTCATCACAGTCATGTACATACATAGGTTACCTAAATAAAATTAGTTCATGGAAATAAGAATAAGAAAAGAAAATTTGAAGTGAGTTTAAAATATTGATTCACCCCCCTCTCAGTATTTTTCTCAACAAAACATGGCCTCATTAATCCCCTCGTTCTCACTCCTAGAAATGTGTAAATCACCCTAGAAATTGAGGCTCTTTATCCCGCAATGGCCTAAACTCCATGTTATTCTTCCTCTAGTTGCCTACACCCGTGATCCTGATGGATCCCTCTAACCTCATCCTTGCGCCTCCCTTCCCATGCATAACACTCATGAGTGGTGACATAGTGAGAGGTCGTCGCCCAAGTCAGGGCATAGGTCATGGACAACCCTTAACTACCCTGGATGACACCTCCATAGCCACTATGTTTGACCACAACATACTTGATCACATTCATAGAGAGGTGGTGTCCATGGAAGAAGAGGAGACTCATCGTGGATGTTCGTCCCTCTGGGCCCACCAAAACGCTATGGACATGCATATGAAGGGAAAGGAAGAATATAAAACCAAGGCCACCAAATGAATTATTGAGCTCTCCGCGCTCTTCAGCCATTCATCCTCCTCCCTGAAACGTTTGGCCAAAGGCCTTGATATCGACTATCCTCCCAACGTCCCTTCCCTTATTGTGTCCTCCACCTCCCTTTGTCCCCCTTACTCCCCCACTTATGACTAAAGAACCCCCCCTTATCGCCCTCAGCCTAGCTTATATGGGTGTGTTATTGTGGAGGAGCTTCTGAAGGCTATCAATTTGGTATAGGCTCATGGAAACTATTAGGAACATGGCAGATCTAGTTCAACATTAGTTTGGCTTCACAACGTTATCCTATGACCACTTGATCAACTCAAGGTTGGTGCTCTCTCCTTTTTGTTCAATGGTTTACATAAAAATCGTTTTTTGTCTCAGTGGTGATCAGTGAGATAACACCCCTCATGCTCAGCCCACAAGTGCCAAGTTTACAACTAATGCACCCCCATTTTTGTTGCAATTCACATTTTTTATTGCCTCGTAGGATACTATCTATACGCCGCGAGGCTCGTCCCTCCTGTGTAAGTTGTATGGCCACACATTTTTTAGAAACAATTTGGAAGTTGTAAACTCTAGTTTCTCCCTTTAGGGGCAAAGAAATTTTGTTTTTTCTCTCTGGTTTCCTCGTTCTGAGGTAGAGATGAATCTCATGGCTATAAATAATATATATTTTGTTCAGTTTATATAATATTCAATATATGATGTGAATTGTTGGCATAAAAAATTAGGATTACTTGAATGCTTCTTCCATTCATTTTGTATTAACATATGTTCATGAAGACATAAAAATTAATAAAATATTAATGCCCATATCTCATAATGATTTGAATAAGAAACTTTGTTAAATTAATTATTTTTATATTGTTTGCATTTTAATGTTGTTTGACATGCTCTTACATTTAATTATCGATCCAGGTAGGCTTTAATTTTTACAAGAATGTCGCACAAAGTCTATGCTAAGGAAAATGATTACTAGTATAAAATAATCTCAACCCAAAGTCATTGCACACACTCTCAGTAATCAACAGATTCAATGGGAAGAAATATTGCAGAATAAGCTATTATGTCATTCAAGCACTCTCACAACACTCTTGAAAACCATCACTCATTCAGTCCGCACACATAAAAGGTAGTGCAATCCAAACTATAACAACAAAGAAAATAATTCACTGCCACACCATCCAAATCTTATTGCAATTAATTAAACTACACACAAAATTAACTATAATAGCAACAATAACAAAAATCACATAAATGAAAAATATTTATGCAATATGTCATTCGACTACTCTCATTGCACTCCTGAAAACCATCACTTGTTCAATTTGCACACATAAAATGAAGTGCAATCCAAACTGTAGAAACAACGCAAATAATTCACGACCACACTAAATTGAGGGAATGGTCCAAGACTTAAGTTTTCACACCATCCAAAGCTTATTGTAATTAATTATATCACACACAAAACTAACTATAACAACAATCACATAACTGAGAAATATTTATCTAATCTATCATTCAACCACTCTCACAACGCTCTTGAAAAACCATCACTCATTCAATCTGCACACATGAAAGGAAGTGCAATCCAAATTGTAACAACAAAGTAAATAATTCACTATGACACTAAATTGAGGGATCAATCCAGGACTTAAGGTGTCACACCATCCAAATATTATTGCAATTAATTAAATTACACACAAAATTAACTGTAACAACAACAATAACAAAAATCCCATAACTGATAAATATTTATCCAATCTATCATTCAACCACTCTCACAACACTCCTAAAAACCATCACTCATTCAATGTGCACACATAAAAGGAAGTGTAATAAAAAAATGTAACAACAAAGCAAATAATTCACTACCACACTAAAATGAGGGATTGATCTAGGACTTACGCTGCCATAACATCCAAATCTTACTACAATTAATTAAATTACACACAAAATTAACTGTAACAACAACAATAAAAACAATCAAATAACTGAGAAATATTTATGCAATTATGTAATCCAATCTAAATAACCAGTGATCCCTACTATGAATGACGGTCATTCCTCCTCAACAGGGGCAGGTGTACTTAAAATCACAAAAACTACTTAGAGGAAATTATTGAATCACAAAGTTGAGATTTGCATTAATAAAAGTATCAGGATTACAGAGCTTTGGAGTTTCCCCTTAACAATCATATTCCTAAATTCTTCATTTTAGCCCTCATGGGAAAACAATATTTTCTTTTAGAGATATTAATTACAATGAGAAGATCATCATGAGATTCTCATGCGATCTTAAAATAAAATGATATCTTAACAAATGCACAACAATTTCCATGGAACGGGTAAAACTATAACAACTTCCTTTAATTATAAATAGAGTTACAAAAGATCTCTATCAAATGATGTGGATGCTCCACAAATATCTCCAAGTGATGAGTTGTTTCTTTTGACTTTTATGCGCTCCTAGTTCCAGTCTAATGAGGAAAGGCAACATGTGCTTAAGCAACTATCTGTCTAACAACAACAACTCTCGGGACTATAATCAAACCAAATCGGTAAAGGGACTGAAATGTAATCTTGTAACAACAAGCTTCGACAGACCATTCAAACCTGAGACAACTCATACATTAGATTTATGGTAAAAAATAGCCTAAGAAAGTATTTCTAATGTAAAATTATAAGTAGAATTGGACTAAGAAAACAACAAGTGAAAAATGACATACTTAGGTGAATAAGGGTTGTTACAATAATAAGATATGGTTGTTGGTAAAAAATGGATAAGAGAAATAGGAAAATAAGTAGGAAAAAAATACAATTATGTGACCCAACATCTCCCCCTAGTTTAAGAGACGATGATTATATTGGCTTAATTTTAAAATGTAATCATGTCAGAATGGTCTAATCATGCAATATTATGGCAGGGTGAGGTATGTCTTAACTGGATGAATAATTGGATTTCCTAGATCCATTTTGATTAGGAAAGGAAACACCTGCTTAAGAAATTGTCTATGTAACAAATATAACTCCTGTAACCTTAATTAATCCAAATTAGTAAAGGAACTGAAATGTAATCTTGTAACAACAAGCTTCGATAGACCGTCCAAACCTGAAACAGTCCAACCATTAACTAGTAAAGTACCTAACCCGTAAGCACCAAATCCCTTAGCTCTTGACCATTAATCCCTTAAACCCTAACCACTAATATCTTAACCCTTAATCCCTGAACCCTAAATCCCTAAATCCCATAATCCTCAAAGCTCCTATCCACTTAACCCCCAACATTTCAATTAATTAACTATTTACTAGCATCTCATGCTAATTACGAGGCTAAAAAAGGAGCTAACCAAGGAGGTAACGTAGGTGCAAAAAAAGGAGCTAAACGCAGTGCTATCACTTGTGCTATTTTTGGGGAAATTTATGGCATTATTTCTGGTGTAGTTTATGATGGTACTTCTAACGCTATTGACATTGAAATTTACAACACTATTATTTCCTGAATTAGTGCCTAAATGTTTTGGCCAATGAAAGAAACACTAAAAATTGTGCCATCCCGATAAATAATGTTGTCTTTTTCAAGAAAATGGAGAAAAATACATTAAAACATTCCTTGGAAGCAAAAAATGGAGAAAAAGGGACCTAATCATAGGGATTTGTTGTAGTGTATTTTCCCTTGGAATTAAATTTATGGCTTTAGCTAGATCTCTCTATTATTGCTCACTTGTGTTGAGGGAAGTGGGGATATTTTATGGAAAAGGAACACAACGTCTTTGCATTTGATTTTGTTTGGAATCCCTAAAGCTATTGTTGTTTATTGGCACAACCTTGAAGATAATTTTTATATATCCGACTTAATTGGAAAAAGGGTGAATTTTCACTATGAGAGAAGATGTGAACTAGGTAGCACAACCATCTCTCAAGCCTGAAATTTCTCTCTACCTATCCATGAAGTTTTGATTCCTCTATGTTATGTTCGAGGAAATTTAATTGGAAACATTTCTCAGGTTTGGGAGTGAAAGTACATTCCCATCAGTTTGACTTCACACTTCATTGGCAACACATCAGAACCAAGGAGACTTCAATCTATGTGGACCATTGTGAATAGAAAAACATTGTAATCTTGGGATTATTTGATATTTATAAGTTGGTTTATGGAAACCTAATATGAAACTTTGCTTGTGATCAAGGGTGCTCTTATATACCTATAAATCCTCCTCTACTGAGTCCTTTTTTTCTCAGGTAATTGTTAGCTCTGCTACATACTTTGATATTTCAAGGCTCAAATACAGGTCTGGACATGTTGGTTATGCTCACAAACAACTCGCATTAGTCATTCTTCTCCTGCTCCTTCACTCTGCCTACACTCCCATAGCCCCACTATTTCTATTATTTCCTCCAAAACCTGGGATAAACCCTGTTTCTCCAAACCCTAAGCGCAAAGCTTAAGTCCCCACAAAACCATATTCATGTGACCCCACGTTCCCATAATCCATCACCACCTTTTGATCGCAGTCGTTGATCGCCGCATCTTGATCTAACGGTCCTCGTTGCATTCAATGAATAGTCCACCCATTTATTTATTCCATCGTTTGATCATCCCCACTGCGATCAGACGACATTCGCTCCTCCCGCGTTCGCAAGTTGACAACCCGTTAACTCGCGATAAAAGTGGTTTTCGCCTATACTCCACCGCCACGCGTCACCCTCCAGATGGAATCGCGCACCCATGTATGATTATTTCCCATCATTCGAGAGCAGTGTGGGTGATACCACTTACCTTTCAGACCCAATTTCCCGCTCGGTAATGCCCGCTCATCTTCGAAGCCCGATAACCGTTGGATCTACCCACTCGAGATCTAATGGCTCGCGATCGTCCTGCTCCCGCTTCCTCCCGACACCTCCTTCCGAGTGATCTCTACCATCCATCTGCTCAATCCAATGGCCAACCTCGTTCCTCTAACCAGATCATCCACTGGCCATGTAGTGCGCCACCTTTGATTGTTCTGTGCTCCCGAAGGACAAAGTCGATCATTTGCCAGTACTCGTCGCATCTCATTTTCAACAATTGCATTCAAGAAACAGTATGGCTGAGAAGAAAAAGGACAGAGTCCGAGCAGGTGAACACATTTAACAATTATGGAAACCTCTACAACACTCCACCTGCCTGAGAAGGACAATAGAGCACCTAAAGAGATTAGATTCGTTCACTATAGCAAGCAATTGCATTTAGAAGCTCCATAAGGCAGTTAAAGTGGTTGGTGGTCAATTATGACCCCTCCATACTCAGAACGATCGAGTGCCTTTGTAATGAACTCTATATATACCCAGAAACAAGATGTAATCAGGGTTGATGGTTGTTGTTTTGATGTAAAGTTCAACTTCTGGAGACTGTAACTGCTTTGATACTTGCAGCATATCGTCTTCATTTTCAGCTAATACAAGCTTCTTTTGTTGTTAATTGCTCACTTTCCACCTCTACTCTATTCTAGTTTGTGCCTATTATGCAGTTTTATGGAACTTTTGATGTTTAGCATTAGAGGAGCTGTCATCCTACCTCTGTGTTAAAATCTTGTATGTATCAGTGAATGTGTTATTCAGGTTTCTTTTTACTTAGTGCTAGAGAGTTGTCATCCTGTCTGTGCATTAGGGAATAGATTTTCAAACTTCTTTACTAGTTGCAGCCGGCCATCAAAGGGTCCTGTGCATCTGCTGGTGTGGTCAATATTCTCCATATTCACCCAATCATTAAACTGTGAGTAATTGGTGGTCTAAAGCCTTGTAGTCTGGGGGTGTTCACACATGTCTAGAGTCAAGCAAAGTAGAAGTGGTTATCTGGCTTGAACAAACATCATTCCTTCCATTCATCCATTTCCAACATCATGTTGAGTTTGTGATGTTCCTGAGCATCTCCGAGCTACAACCTAGGAGAGTTTCTTGGGGTGACAACAATACCTCTCTCTCTAGTGTAAGGATTCCTCTCTCCTTTTAGTTGTTTGCAGTGATTGGTTCTTCGATGGCCTGTGTACCCCTAGCCTTGCATTCAATTGTATATCCATTGTTCCTCCCGATTAGGATTGGTCATGTTGCTTCACCCCTTGTGTTGTCAAATCCCAGCCTAGGTATTTCATTGTCTCTCTTGCATGTCCTTGGATCCACTAGTGCCCAGTTCTCTCTGACTTCTGTATTCTCCCCTTCTACTATTGAGTCATGTCATCCTTGAGCAATAAACTCTAGTCCTCTAGGGGTACCTCTAACTATAATAGGTTCTCCCATCAAATTGAAGCCTTACAATGGGAGTATTAAAATATCAAATGGAAGATATTGTTAGGTAAACTTGACTCGGGATAGAGTTAAAGTTGACCAGGTTAAACAGTGATGGTTTTGGGGCACATGGTATTGTGCACCCATAGTATTTTTCTCGTGGTATTATATGTAATGGAGCTTATAAAAAGTTGGAAGGACTTCATTGTAATGTAGGCCTGGAGGTGAGCGGTCAAGGCTCACTTGGTCGGATTGGCCAGGGTTTTGGCCAATGCTAATGAGATATCATTAGGTTGGGTTTTTCCCTGGATTTGGGGTTTTCTCGAATAAACATGTGTGTTTATGTGTTTATGGTTGTTGCTGGTTAATTTTATATTTATTCCTTTCAGTAATTATTTATGTTATACAGTTAATTTCTTAACAACTAGAGAGACACAGATATACGTGGTTCACCCAATTTGGGTTACGTGCACCCCCAACAACTAGTCCTTCCTTTCTATTATCCAGCAAAATGAAGAGACACAACCTACAGCAGATCCGTTGTAATATCCTATGTTTTCTCTCACAGTCTCACCTCTCTGTTTCTCGCTCAGAGAATACAAATCTATATTTTCATAGCCTCAATACAATACCTTCATACAAAGAGAGGGGTTGCCTTCTAGGGCAAAAAACCCTAAACTAAACCCGTGTGGAGTGGTGTACAAACTTCCTAGGGTATACATCCAGCTGAAACAAAGACCTTCGAACAATAATGCTCCACACCCAACAGATACACCAACATATGACCACCTCCATCTCCCTCATAGAGGAGATCCAGTCTCTCAAAGATAAAATTACCCACCAAGATGATGGAATTGATGCACTACATAAGCAGCTGCAAGACAAGAAGATGGTGTTCAAGCCAAGCGAAAATCAGAACTCCTCAAGCACAACATTAATCCACCCCATTGACAAAGCGTACATTGACCTCAACAGGTCGACTTCGACTAAAGCTCTCTCTCCTTATCACTGATGATCCCTTATTGTAAATTTGTTATGTTACTTGGAAAATTTTGCAATGTTTATGTATGTCAACATTTTGTTGTAGTTGGATTTCAGTTTAGTCCTTTTGACACTCCTCATAGTCTCCCATAGAAGGATCCAATGCAAAAAGAACTATTGTACTAGATTGCCTATGTATTGGCTGCGTCTGAGCACACATTTTAATGCAAATTTTACTCATTTTGGTTTAAAAAAACATATGGAATAGACACAAGGGCTTCATTGTGGGAGAAATACCATCCCATGTGTGTTCATATTGGGGGATATATAGGGGGGAATAACTTTTATATTAGTAGGAATAAAAAACTGGAGCTCAAAGTTAACGGAAAAATATAAAGGGGTATACAAAATGTTAATGAAAAAATGGATCCCTACAATACCTAGTTAAAGTATGGTTTTTTTAATTGGGAAGGTGTATTGGGTTCATACTGGTAGGGGGTTAAATAATGTGATTTTAAGAGGTATTTTCCAAGATGAAGTCAAATTAGGAGTATTATTTAGTATGCCACAAACACACATGATATGGCAGGGGTTCATTGAGAGAAGCCCATGTGGGAATAGAACGATTTGTATTGATTAGATTGTATAGAGAATTGTATTGTTATACTATTGATGGTTATGTTTGATTTTAAATTATATGTTTATTTAATTTTGTTTGACAATGTTTATTTAATTTTGTTTAACGTAATATTATTTTCTAAAGTTGTTTGTATTTGTTTTTTTATTTTTTTATTTATATCACTCTATGATAGGTATTGAGTTGAAATTATGAAACCAAGTAAATGTTTATGTTGATTTTTTTTAATAATTTTAAATTTTTTTATTAAGTTTTGCTCTAAATTTCATATACAATTGTATAATTTAATAGTTGTATGATTATGGAAGAGTTCTTAAATTGCCAATTAAATTGAGGTTGATTTCCCAAACCCTTATGCTTTAAATATTATTTGTCATATTTTTACTTCGTAATTTTGTGGTTATGGAACAATTCTTGAATTATCAATGAAAATGAAGCCAACTTCACATTTTTTATCCCTTGAAGATTACTTTCCATGATCTTTTTTTTTTTATAGATTGAAGCAAACAAGCACAATTGAACACATCACAACTCTCTATGCAATGCATAAATCATTCATCCAAGTGTTGAAATCACGTTGCCACATGCCAAGTAATGTAGATGTTGTTGATTGCTAGGTTGCCAACCGTTGCTCTAAATGTTCAAACTACCTTGCCATATGTCAAGTCATGTGGATGCCCACAATTGTCGATAACCACTTGAGTTTGCATGATCACTAGATTTTTTTACGAGCCTTAATATCAAATATATGTGAGTGTGAAAATTTTAGCATGGCCACACAACCATCTCTCTTGAAACCAATCTCATGATGGTATGCCACATATGCCCAAAGAGATTTAAAAGGTAAAATTAGGTTTGTATGCCACATATGCCCACATATGCAGTTACAAGTCAAACCCTTTTTATTGGTATATTTTTTTAGTTTGATTCCCTAAATATAGGGAATTTGTAAGTCCAATAAACACATGGGTGTTTGTCCATAGACAATTACAAGCCCATTATATTGTGAAAGACATTTATACTCTCAAATACAGTGTTGACCATTGTATAATACCATGTAGAATGATTTTATTGATTAAAATGTGTGGGGATTTTTATGGTTGTTTTATTATATTGCTCGAGATACTATTAATTTGCTTTGATAAAAAAAAATTGCACCTTTCTACATAGTTTAACATTAGAAATTGAATTTTATTCTTTTTTAACTTTGTTTTAATATATTTATTTCAAATTTGATTGGTTCACCTCTTATTTTGCAATGATTACATGTGTACCACAACATTTTGGTTGATTGTACCATCAAATATTTGGTAAGGAGGCTCGTACTTCTTCAACACCAAATCCCTAAGGTGAAAGGTTTTCATATCATTATTTTATGGTGGTTCTGCTATTAACATCACACCATTTTATTTATCAATGGAATCTGGTGATAAGAATTCAAACTTCTCGTAAACCCAAAACTGCAGACGTTATGAAACAAATATGTAGGTTTTATATAGGAGTAGCCTAACGAGTCGACAAAACGCCCCTTGGGTTTTGTGTCTTCCCATCGGGGCGAGACTACTTTGGCCAATCCTTATCAACTCTTTGTGGTCCATCCATCTCCGTTATCATCTCACAAATGCTTTGTTTGTCTCAACACTAGCATGATAGGACGTCTTTCTACTGCTGGTTGTGTTGTCCATATAGGTCTCCACTCCTCGACTCTATTTCTATGTTCCATGCTTTGCCAATGTCTAGCATCCATCTACCATCATCCATGGATCTACCATGCCATGATCCATTGAATTCAATTTGAAATTTGAAAATGGCAGGATTGCAAGTTGAGTTTATTTTGAATTATTTCTGCATTTGATTGAAGAATTCTTGTGAGTGAGGAAAATTGGGAGGAAAGTGGGGATGTGAAGGAGGATTCCCCTAGGTTTTTCTTTTTGGGTTAAAATTATGAATATTTGCAGTGAAAGGGGGCTAATTTTGACTAACAACTGGAGACAATGGTTCATACTAACAACCATTGTTTAAAATGAAAATGAAAATGAAACACAATAACATTGGCAGTAGGTTGCAAATAAGGATTCTACAATAGCGTTGGCAACACAAGAGAATCCCTAGCAAGAGAATGTGTTAGGTGTGGCTAATCCTTGACCAGAATTGCTATCCAATTTCAATGTTGAAGTGATCAAAGATTGAATAAGAATCTGATCCTTCCTATTCATTATATATTGCCATAGAAAAGCCTGAGCAACGTGATCGAATATTCATTAGAAATTTGGGAATACAATATCTATATCTAAAACTGTGTAATATCTGGGCATTTTTTTCTTTGGAATGCAATGGGAAATGTGGATCATCATTTGAATATGTTGGAAGGCTTCTGTGTGAAGGATTTTGTAATATCCCTAGTGAAAATTCCATGTAAATAAAGTTAATAAAGAAAAAATAATAACCACAGTTATGGGAGACTTATTCCAAGCTGAATGTTCATAAAAACATTCTAGTGTGGGTGTTCACTTGGTTTATTATGGCTAAGGAAATTGAAAAAGGATTTGAAAGGAAAAGTGGAATTAATTGATATTTTAGTCATGAAAATAAAAAAAAATAAAAAAATTAGAAGAAAAGCAAGGTGAAAGGTCACAGGTTGCATGTGAGGAGGAAAATGAAAGAAATTATGGAAAATTGAAGAAAATAGAGGTCTCATTAATAAAAAGGCTTATGAGGATTAGTTGGTACCCTTTTTTAGTTCAGTTTTGAAGCTCTCTCTCTCTCTCTCTATATTATCCCTATCTCACACTCTTGGACACTTCGATTTTTCTTGGAGCACTTTAGCATTGGATCAAGAAAAGCAAAGAAGGCAAGAGGAAGTAGAGATAAAGCAAGGAAGAGCTGGATCAAGTAGCTACAATGAGATTATTTGCAGGTATTGATTTGCATGTGTGATTTCCTTGCTAGTTTTTGGAATGCATGGTTATGCATGTGTGCTCTTGGTTCTCTTATTTTCATGGACATGGGTTTTTCGAGGTGTGATAATGTTCTTCAACAATGCCTTTCCATTTTTGGATATCCATGGTGTGATGCGTTCTCATGTTTTTGTCTGAGTTGGATTGCCAAATGGACTCGAAGATGAGTGAGGTGGATATCTGAAAGGAAGAACACATGGCTTAGTGATCCTTGAACTAGACTGTGGAGTGCAGTAAATCCATAGCTTAGTGACCCATGAATCAAACTGTGGGTTCTGGTAAAGATGGATTTTGTGTTGCCTCAGTGGGCCTAGGAATCCTCGACTGGTGAATGGAGGGATATAAGGTAAATCCTAGAGGTGGTTTCTCTCCATTAGGCCTAGGAATCCCAAGATGGGATATACGTTAAAGCCAGGAGAGTGGAGTCTCAGTTAGGGCCTACTGATCTGGTGTGGATTGCAGTAAAGCCTAGAAAGTGGTGTATCGATTAGGCCTAGGAATCCTTGACCAGTGAATGACAGGATATGCGGTAAAGCCTAAAGATAGGAGATAGGAAAATTCTTCACGGTGTAGTTGGAGAAATCTGGTGGCATCCATGCTTGTTTTGGTCTAGTGATCTGATGAGGATTGCATTAAAGCTTGGTTCTATTGATGAGGGTTAGGTGGTGTAGCCTTGAGAAGCCACGGTTGAGTTTTGGCTATGAGTCCCACATTCATGATTGGAATATGGCATGGGGGTGATTGGCTAAAATAAATATTCCATTAAGCCAATATATGATCGTGTGGTTCTTGGAAGTCCCATACTCGGTTGGATCTTTCATTCATTAATAAGGATTCCTTTCCTTGGTATTTTATAAACAAATGTACTAGTTCATATCTGGAATTCATGGTTGATTTATCCTTATTATTTATGTCGTTTATATGTTGGATATGAATATGTTTCATGACAATAATGATGTATGGATTTCATCATGTTTTGATTTTTAAATGAATGAAAAATGAATATATGACCTAATATATGATAATGTATCTAATGTGATTAGGCATCAATGCTTCTTAGCGACTATTAGATAAGTATGAACCCCTATTCTCATATGTGTTGTTATGACCTATAGATTGCATATTTGTGACATGTTTGACAAAATGCTTGTCATGCCTAGTAGGGGTCCAATAAAGTATTTTTCAACTATTTGCATTTGTATCATTGTTTCGATGTTACTTTTCATTCTTGAGTGTTTCATGGAATTTTGGGCAGTGACTTGAGTCCTAGCCCTGAAAAAGGGCATAGAATCTGTGGCCATAGGCTCAAAACTAGTTGAAAAATACCTCAGTCACTTGCATGCCCATGTTGTGGGAGTGACTGGAGAGCCCCAACCACATGCATTCCCATGTCATGGGAGCGATTGAGGCTCTAGGGTAGTGAAGTGTTAATTTGTCTCAGGGGTTGATCACCTGAAAGGGTTGGTTGGCTCTTATAGGTTTTGTGACATGTGTAAAAGGTCGTATTGGTTATGTTGTGTTGGTTCCACTTCCTTAACTGTACATGGATATTTGAATCAGATTGTAGTAGCCTCTCGTCACATTTTTACCCCAGTCCGGTTAACTTGGGTAAATGTGGGAGGTGTTAGTGTATAAGAGTCACCAGTGATCAAATGGTCTCTTTCATGTCATAGGTGAAGTTATAAGGTCAAATTTTTATGTCTCAATAGGTTTTCAAATAAAAATTTGGTCACTGGTTTAGCTTGGTTAGGTGTTTTCTTTCTTCCATCATGATTAGGGTTCTTAAAAGTCATTTTGGTACTACCATCATGGATGGTCATGAGTCATGAATCATGGATAGAATCATCATGTGAGTTCATCGCATGGTCAAAGATCATTTCAGAGGTTTAATGGTTAAATTCATGGTTTCATGGTCTATTAGGCGTCATGATGGAGTCAAACCATCAAAAATCAAATAAAGGTCATGTCACACTTAGGTCATCATGAATGGAAGAGAAAATTTTGTAAAAAGGTTCTAAATTATGTTTTCAATTGTTTTGAGGCATCAAAAAGTAATAATGCTTATAAAAATCTCAAAAGAACAAGGTTCAAACATGCAATGTCATTCTTGGAAAAGAACAAGTGGGTCCCATCCCCACTCAAAAGAGGTCAACTTAGTTCATAAAAGGTTAAAATACAAAAGATAAATTCATTCACACCCATATACCCTCCTACACTCTTCATACACCATCTCCCACACATTCCCTCATCAAATTCCTCATTTCATCACTTTTCCTCACAAACCCTAGTCCCTACTATGTATTTCTAGACTAGGACTGTATTTCCTAGTTTTGCATCCCTTCCCATCACTAAAATCAAAAAATTCCACTTCCCATCACTCCATAACATCCATCCCTATATCCCTAATTTTTCCTAAGAATTTAGAGACCCACTAACCGCTTCATCTCCCTGAATTTCAAAAACTGCCCAAATCCTTTGTTTTTCCCTACACCAAACCCTAATTTCCCCTCCCATTGAGCTAGGGTTTGCTATGGATTCTGAGACTACTGAGCATAGGAGGCATAAGGGAGGTCATATCAGTAGGTATGAGCCAACTTCAGTGCATGGAATTACGTCTTCACCATTTCTCAAGAAATCAATCCAAGAGACAAATCATTTGACACACATTGGGACAATCTTACTTAAAAATTAGTTTCTGAAATAAGGAAGATGAATTTGGAAAAAGTGAAAGGGGTTTTTGTCAATAATGAATCAAGGAAAAAAAGCCTCCTTAATTTTATACATAGATGTTATTAGTTTGGAGAAATTCCCAAAATAACGTTTCTACAAGACAATTTCTACATTTCTGGAGTAGTCTTGGGAGAATGATGTTTTCTCAGCCTTGGAGAGGCCATATTTCATGCTTAAGTAATCTAATGACAACTAGAAATCCTAAGAGTTACAATTCTACCTTCAGATATGGATTTAGAGCTCAATAAGGTAGTCAAATCTCTCCTCCAAGTTGGTGATGCGCTTTTGCTCTAAGCACGTTGCGTTTTTGGAGTACCTCTAGGAGAATGAAGTTTTGGAGGGCTATGAGCAGCCTTTGTTAGTTCTTGAGGATTCTATCATGTAGCAGGCATCCAAATATATCTCTAGAATTTTTTAGATCATGATTTAGACCTCGAGAAGTCCTCCAAAAGTCACTTCTACCAATTTCACTACGTTTTCTCCTCGCACGCTGTGCTTTTGCCTGAATTCGTTGCATTTTCACCTGAAAGCCACTTTCCTCAGTTGAATTGGTCTAGGTTCAGCCTCCACTGATGTAATTTGTCATGTTTTATGTTGTGATGATGTAATGAGGTGTAAATATGTTTATTAGAGTGAATTTGAAGTAGATACATCATTGTAAATGTCTTTTATGGTCAAATGTATCAATTTTTCTATTAAGAGGAGAATTTGTTAACCTCCCTAGTCATCAAGCTATGGTTAGAGATATTTTGGGAACTGCTCCACCACTAAAGGATTCAACCCTTGAGAGAAGAAATTGTTATTTGGTATATATATATCTATTTTTCAATCAGATAACGGGTTGGACATCAATGAGTTGAACTCTTGGAGCTTGTACTTCATCACTTTTGCAGAAATTCAAAGGCTAGTTGCAGCGATTATTCATGAATTCTTGAGTTGTGAGTTGTGATAATGTTTTCTCTCTGTTATAGTATTATATGAATGATAATTCCATTCTATTTCCATGCTTATGCATTTCAGTGATTTTCCTAAGAGGTCTTTAACAAAATTCTTAATTTTAAGCTTTGTTTTGTTAGGAACTTCATGTTTATGCCACTTGTCTTCTGATAAATGAATTCATGCTTTCCATGCTCATTTTGATCTCTACTTTTTCTTCCTACACTACATCTAAAAAACCCCTATAGTATCACAAAAGAACACCTACCCTGCCCCGTTATATCTCTTGCAGTTGAAACCTTTGATCCCCTAACCTAGTTCCTTGATTTGCACTCTTGATCCAACAAAACCCTTAAATCTTCAAAACCCTAGAGCTGAACATATCTAGCCTAACATAATTTCCCATTCCAGTCATAATTGACTATGAATTCATAGAGATATCCCTCTCTAGTTTATTAGGGCTAGTTGTTGAACACTAAGTGGTTTAAGGTTACCTCCTTCGATCTCCCTTCTTAGCCTTGGGATATTATGGAGGATAATAAGAGGAGGGTGCTATAGAATGGTATTAGAGAACGATTCATCCCTTGTACTAGATGGATTGTGTGTTGGTCATGCATTCATGTCAATTGCATATGTGTACCTTATACTTGTGGCCTATGTACTTTTTGCATATGCATGGTGTTGGCCATGGTTTTGTTTGTGTTGCCATGTGAAATTTGATGATGTTGTTGTTGGATGTGTTTATCATGAGTATAGTTCAGTTACGCACTAGTTATGTATGTCAGTGTTTGTATGTATCTTGTTGCATGCATGTTGTATGTATGTTTATTATGCATACATTGACATGGTTGTAGTTGTCATGCATGAGGTCATGATGTGTGGTTGATAGGGTCATGCATTGATGACTGGACTACGTTAGAGTGATATATATATATATATATATATATATATATATATATATTATATATATATATATATATATATATATATATATATATATATATATATATATTATATATATATATATATATATGTAGTTATGATTATGTTTATACATGTATTGTGCTAATCTGGTTGACCTTATAGATGATATATCCTCCCCGAGATACACTAAGGTATGTTTATTATGTTTTGGTTTAGTTGACATGGTATGTTTGGCAGGAAAGAGATCATAGATGACTGGCAAGATGGTAGCCTACATTTCCCGAGATTCTCCCTATGGATCAAATGAGCTGCGTGGTGTTGGGCACTCTTCTAACTTAGCATACACATTGAGAAGTTTGAAGGAAGAATTAATAATTTTCAAGGAAGATAATGATAGAATTATGTAGGCACATGAGAAATAAGTAGAATTCAATGCAGCAACCCTTCAGGGTTTTTCAGAATTGCAAATATAAGGACCAGTTCGGATCAGCCTTGGACAAGAGGACAAAACTAATGAGGTATATGGTAGTAGATCTCATGGTGGACATGATCAGATAGGGATTACATGATTATAAATGGTAGGTTCTTGGACACTCTGGATAGGGGGTGTGATGGACACATGTACTATTCTAGTTCTGGTTCCAACAAGCACTATGATCATCATTATTATCATCCTTATAGGAGGAGTGATAGGGGATATTTTCCAGGTGAATTTAAGAAAGATAAGCCACCTAATTTTTATGGATTTTTGAAGAAGTTGGAGGATGCATAGGCTTGGTTCCTTGGGATTAAGAAGTTACTTGAACTGCATGAGTACACAGAGAATATGAAGGCCATAATAGCTATCTTCAACCTCAAAGGGAAAGTAGACATTTGGTAGGAAGATGTGAAGAGGGTTAGATACATCAGGATTAAGGAGTTGACTTGGCATGAATTGTAAAGATTTTTTAGGAAGAAGTACTTATTATAAAGGTACCACAACAATAAGTCCAAATAATTTCACGAGCTAAAGATGGTATCAATGACAAATGAGGAGTATACAACTAAGTTCCTAGACCTATTGAGGCATGTACCATATCTTAAGGATGAGAAGGATAAATTTTAGAGATTTTTTATTAGCTTTTAGAGGTTGGATTGAGTATGATGAGCCTTGGTCACTTGAGGAAGTTATTGGGAAATTCAAGCATTGCTATAAGTATTTAAGTGTAAGAATGAATCTCAACCAGGATTGAAAGGAAAAGATAAAGGTAAAGGAAAATGGAAGTTGAAAAGAACAAGGCCTCAAAATGCATAAGAGAAAGAAAATGTTGCACTATACAAGAATTTCAACGTAGCTAGATAGGGACATGGGGTACAACAACATAATAAAGGTGATGTTACAGGGCAGTTGAAGTGTTGGACATGTGGTAAGGAACATCTTAAGAGAGACTATCGACCGAATTAGGGTGGTAGGCCTCATATCTATAGTACACAAGAGGCACAGACTATTGGGGATGTTGGGTAGATCATTCCTAGTATTTATGTAGTGTTGGATAACAAGAAGGAAGAGCACTAGGAAATTGTTATCAAGATGGACAGTAAGCTCTGTGATCAAGTTGCTTCCATTTTAATTGATCCTAGATCTAATTATAGATACGTTAGTTATGACTGGGTGGATAAGTGTGATTGGAATAAAGAAGTGCATGTAGAATCATTATTAGTGTAGCTGGCTACAGGTACAAGGAAGAGAGTATATCATTGGGTAATAGCTTGTGAAATTGAGTTGAATGGTATGCCTACATAAGCACACTTGAATGTTTTTTCGTTGGGATCATACAATATGATTTTGGGTATGGACTGGTTGTGTCTTCCCATGACTAAGGTGGATTGTTATGAAAAGGCTATGGAATGTTTGGATGACAATGGAGAACAGAGAATCTTATAGGGTAAGAAAAAGGCAACATCAGTTAGAATGGTTACAACTGTGCAGGAAAAGTGTAGTAGTAGAAAAGGGTGTGTGTTATATGCAGTGCATATTTCTAGTGACAAAGGTAAGGATGTTGAGAATGAAAAAGTATTGAGCAGGTACCCGATCTTGCAACAATTTCAGGACGTGTTTCCAACAATATTTCAAAGTTGTCACCTCATGGGAATTTTCTATTGAGTTGGTACTGGGAGAAACACCAACATGAATGGCACCATACAGGATGAGCACTCCAGAGTTAGTAGAACTGAAGTTGCAATTGAAGCAAATGCTTGAAAAAGGATACGTTAGGCCATGTGTGTCGCCTTGGGGTGAATCGATATTGTGTGTGAAGAAGAAAGACAATACTCTTAGGTTATGCATTGATTACAGGCAGTTGAACAAGGTGACTGTTAAGAATATGTATATGTTTCCAAGGATTGATGACTTGTTTGATCATTTGAAGGGAGTAGCAATGTTCTTAAAGATTGATTTGAGATCTAGATATCATCAGGTACACATTAAGGAAGAGGACATATATAAGACATGTTTCTGAATCAGGTATGAGCATTATGAGTTTGTTGTAGTTCCATTTGATTTGACTAATGCTCCAACTAACTTTATGTGGTTGATGAATAGTTTGTTGGTTCCTTATCTGGACAAGTTTTTTATTGTGTTCATTGATGACATCTTGATATATTCTAAAAATGAGGAAGAGCATGTTGAGCATTTAGCAGAAGTGTTGATATTACTAAGAGAGCATCAATTGTATGCTAAGATTAAAGAATGCATTTTCTTTTAGACAAAGGTACATTAATTGGGGCGTGTGGTCTCCAAGGAAGGTATAGTAGTGGATCAAGAGAAGATAAGGGATATCATGTAGTGGGAAACTCCTAGAAATGTAGAAGAGGTATGATCATTTATGGGGCTAGAAGGTTACTATAGGAGGTTCATCAGGAACTTCTATCAGATTGAATATCCTATTACGTCATTATAGAGGCAAGGTAAGAAATTTGAATGGATAGAGGAATGTTCAACAATTTTTTAGTAGTTAAAGCAGTTGTTGACAAATTCTCTAGTGTTAAAGATTGCAAATCCGGACAAATAATTTGTGGTATGCATAGATGCTTGCAAGAGAGGACTTGGAGTCCTTATGCAGGAAGGACATGTGGTATTCTATGAATCATAGAAACTAAATGAGCATGAGAAAAATTATTCGACACATGATCTTGAGTTGGGAGAAATCATTCATGTGTTGAAGATGTGGAGGCACTTTCTTCTTGGCAAGAGTTTTGTATTGGTGAGTGGTCATAGTGGGTTGAGATACTTGTTTGATCAATCGAATTTGAATGTTAGGTAAGCTAGATGCTTGGCCCCAATCAATGAGTTTGATTTTGAGATTAGGTAGATCAAGGGTAAGGAGAACAGGGTTGCATATGCTTATAGGTGAATCATATATCAGCTATGAGTTCTTATGGGACAAAGTTACAAGATCGGATCTTACAGCCAGGTCAGTAGGATGATAGGTACATGTAGCTTATGCACATGTTACAGAAAAGTATAGGTATAGGTACAGGTGCGGGTACAAGTGATCAATATGTGAACTATTGTCTTACAAAATATGGCTTGATCAGATTTAGGGACAAGATATATGTTCCAGGCAGTGGTGAGCTAAAAAATACTATCTTGAGAGAGTTTCATGCGAAGCCACATTCATGTCAACTGAGATATTAAAAAAAATTGACAATAATGAAGAAATTTATTATTAATTGAATCTAAAGAAGGACATGGCAGAGTTTGTGGCTAGATGCTTGGAATGTCAGTAGGTAAAGGCATAATGTAAGCATCCAAGTGGACTAGTACAACCGATTGTGATTCTACAGTGGAAATGAGAGGTCATTTCCATGGATTTTATCATAGGTTTTCTGAGGACATATAGACAACATGATTCCATCATGGTTGTTGTGGACAGGTTGACAAAATTAGCACACTTCATTTCAGTGAAGTCTACTTATTCAACTAGTGATGTAGTATAGGTCTTCATTAGAGATGTGGTCAAATTGCACGGTGTTCTGAAGAAGAATGTGTTAGATAGGGATGCTAATTTCATTTCCAAGTTTTGGAAGGAGTTGTTTGAAGGTTTAGGGACAGAGTTGGCCTTTAGTACAACTTATCATCCACATACAAATGGAAAAAAAAAATAGGGTGAACATGATATTAGAGGATATGTTGAGGATGTATGTGATGCATCAACAACAAAGGTGGGAAGAGTATCTTCCACTAGTTGAGTTCGCTTACAACAATGGGTATCGAGAATATCTAAGGATGAGTCTATTTGAGGCATTATATGGGTGAAGTTGTAATATTCCCATCAGTTGGAGTGATCCAGTTAACAGGGTGTTGATTGGACTGGACATGTTGGCAGAAATGGAATAGGAAAAGCAGGTAATAAAGAAGAATATGAATACAACACGGGAAAAACTGAAAAGTTATGTAGGTCGGAACGGGTTGTTTAGAGATTTTCATGTTGGGGAATAGGTGTACTTGCACATCAAGCCGAAGAAGAGATCCATACGAATTGGATCATGTGCCAAGTGGACACCTCAATTTTGTGGACCTTTCAAGATCCTTGAAAGGATTGGACCAGTAGCTTATCGACTTTCACTACCTCCAACAATGAAATTCTATGATGTTTTCCATGTGTCATTGATTAAGAAATATGTTAAATATGTTGATCATGTGGTTGACTAGTCTGTATTACAGGTGGAGCTAGATGGAGAATTCCATCCAGAACCTCAGTGTATATTGAAGAGGAAAATGCTCATGCTCTGGAATCGAGAAATTGAGCAGGTTAAAGTGCAGTGGAAGCACCTTGGGCCCAATGAAGTTACATGGGAGATGGCGTATCATAAGCAAGTTATGTATTCTTCTCTATTTGTTGGTTGAGTGAATGTTTTTGGTATATGTTTTGGTGTGATGGTTTTGGTATATGTACATATGTATATGGATGTAAATACCACCATGAGATGTGTTATAAATCTCCAATAAGTGGTATGGGTATCATGTTGTTATGTTGTCATGTTGGCTTTCTATTCAACCAGTTGATCATTGTAAATATTACATCTAGCTAAGTTATACAACTCCATGAGCAATATGTTTTTCTTACAACATTCTTGTTGGTTGTAGGTGTTGTTGAACACCGAGGATGGTGCTCCCCCAAGGGGGGGGGGGGGGGTGGGCGGGGGGGGGGGTTCTGTAACAACCCTAGTGAAAATTCCATGTAAATAAAGTTAATAAAGGAAAATTAATAACCACAATTATGGGACACTTATTCAAAGTTGAATATTGGGAAAAACATGCTAGTTTGGGTCTTCATTTGGTTTATTATGGCTAAGGAAATTGGCAATGGAAATGGAAAAGGCTTTGGAAAGGAAAAGTAGCATTAATTGACATTTTATTTATGAAAATAAAGGAAATTATGAGAAAAGGAAGGTGAAAGGTCACAGGTTGCACATGAGGAGGAAAATGAAGGAAAATGATGAAAAATTGAAGAAAATAGAGGCCTCATTAATAAATAGGCTTCTAAGGACCAGTTGGTACCTTTTATTAGTTCATTTTTGGAGCTATCTCTTTATTCTCTCTCTCACACACTATTGGACACTTAGAGTTTTCTTGGATCACTTTAGCATTGGATCAAGAAAAGCAAAGAAGGAAAAAGGAAATAAAGATCAAACAAGGAAGAGCAGGATCAAGAAACTACAGTGGAAATATTTTTAGGTATCAATTTGCATGTGTGATTTCCTTGCTAGTTTTTTGCTTGCATGGTTATGCATGTGTGTTCTTGGTTCTCAACTATCATGAGCATGGGTTTCACCAGGTGTGGCAATGTTCTTCAACACTTCCTTGCCATTTTTGGATAGCCATGGTGTGATGGGTTCTCATATTTTTGGTTGAGTTGGATTGCCAAATAGATTCAAAGCTGAGTGAGGTGGATCTTTGAAAGGAAGAAAACATGGCCTAGTGATCCTTGAATCAGACAGTGGATTGCAGTAAAGCCATGACCTAGCGATCCCTCAATTAGGTTGTTGGTTGCAGTAAAGCCAAATTTTTTGTTGCCTCAGTGGGCCTAGGAATCCTCAACTAGTGAATGATAGGATATATCGTAAACCCTAGAGGTGGGTGCTCCCCATCAGGCCTAAGAATCTTAGGATGGGATATATGGTAAATCCTAGAGAGAAGAGTCTTGGTTAGGACCTAGTGATATGATGTGGATTGCAGTAAAACCCAAATACTAGTGTCTCGATTAGGCATAGGAATCGTTGACCGGTGAATGAAGGGTTATAGAGTAAATCCTAGAGACTAGGAGATAGGAAAATTCCTCATGGTGTAGGAGGAGAAATACGGTGGCATCCATGCTTATTTTAGCCTAGTGATCTGGTGAGGGTTGTGGTAAAGCCTGGTTCTATTGATGAGGGTGAGGTGGTGTAACCTCGAGAAGCCCCAGTTGAGTTTTGGTTATGAGTCCTACATTCATGCTTGGAATATGGGAGGGAAGTGATTGGTTGAAAGAAAGATCTGGTTCAACCAATCTATTGTCAAGTTTCTCGTGGAAGTTCCATACCCAATTGGATTTTGCATTCATTAATAAGAGTTCCTTTCCTTCGTATTTTATGAGCAAATGTATTGGTTCATATGTGGAATTTATGGATGATGTATCCCTATTATTTATGTTGTTTATATGTTGGTTATGATTATGTTTTATGACAATAATGATGTATGACTTTCATCACGTTTTTATTTGTAAATGAATGAACAAGGAATATATGACCTAATAGATGATAATGCAACTGATGTGACAAGTAATGAATTCTTCTTAGCGATTCTCAGATAAGTATGAGACCTCTATGCTTATGACCTGTAGATTGCATAATTGTGACATGCTTGACGAAATGCCTATCATGGCCAGTAGGGGTTCAGTCAAGTATTTTCTCAAATATTTTCATTTTTATCATTGTATCGATGTTACTTTTCACTCCTGAAGGTTTCATGAAGTTCTGGACAGTGACTTGAGTCCTAGCCCTAAAAAAGTGGCACAAAATCCAAGGTCAGAGCCTCAGAAATGGCTGACAAAGACCCCAGTTTCTTACATGCCCATGTTGTGATAGTGAATGGAGGGCCCCAATCACATGAATTCCCATGTCATGGGAGTGATTGAGGCTTTAGGGTAGTGAAGTGTCAATTTTTCACTCGGTTCGATCACCTGGAAGGGTTGGTTGGCTCCTGTAGGTTTTGTGACATGTGTAGAAGGTCAGATTAGTTGTGTTGGATTGGTTACACATCTTTAGCTATACATGTGGATTTGAGATTGTAGTATCCTCTTGTCAAATGTTTATCCCAGCAGACTGATTAACTTAGGTAAATGTGGGAGGAGGGTGTTACAGATTTGTAAGTGTTCAACTTCTACTTGCCCAAAAATTGCTTCAAATCGCCTCTATTTTGGAATGATATTTGTTTCCTTTTAATAAATGAAGCCATTCTCTTTTTAATGTGGGAATTTGATTCCAAGCCTATGTGTGCATTGGACAATTGGAAAAAGGTAGAAGTTGTAGCATATTTCTTCTTATGGAGTTTATTACTAAAATATATGCTAGTGTAAATTCATTGATGGTAAGAAGAGGTATGCTATTCATATGAAAATGATATGAGATGGAAATGTCTCTAGTGAGCATGAATAGAAAAATGTATTTTGGGAGACATATGAGAGATGATGAGTGCTTGGAGAGAGACTGAGTGAAAAATGGCATTATTTTATTTAGTGTGGATGAGAGATAGTGAATGCTCTCATTATAATTTTCATATATATATATATATATATATGTGTGTGTGTGTGTGTGTGTGTGTTAAATGATGATTGAAATAATGTGTAAATTGAATTTAGACACAGTTGTGTGTGGGATGGATTGATGATACTGGTACTAGTGTGATTTAGATCGACATTAAAATCTCATTAGATAAAATGTTATTTTGTTGTAAAATATTGATGGTTAAGGAAAAGTTAAATTAACAATAGTGTTAATTTAAACAATGTGTAAAATTAAGCGAAGAAATTAAGCTAAAGGTGTATATCAAAAGAGAATATTGTGAAATTTCCAAGCCATCCTCGTACTTATTCAAACTTGATTGCAAGGTGAAATTTATTTGAAGGTTAGTTTTAAAATAGTTTTTGAGTCCACCAATGAATTTGTTTTGGGAACATTATGACGCTAAGACTGATATACTAATTTTGGGATCTACTATAGTTAGCAAACAAGTTTAAAACATATCGTGGCTCTACCAATATGGGGCGTTTTACTACTTTAAGTAGAAATAGTGAGTTTTCTAAAAGTGCAGGCATCATACATTTTTAGGAAACCTTGGCTCCAGTGTGGATGTTGTTGTCCAGAGAGTTTGAATGGCTATGTAATGTAACAATGTTGTCGGAGGACCTATTATGTTGTTGGTTAGAGATTTGTTGCAATGAAATTGTAGTTGTTCGTTGTTGAAACTACATTGTGGCTACTCCCTATTATAGTGTTGGAAACTCTTTTGTACTTTCGAAACTTTGTTGTTTGTTGTTGAAACTACATTGTGACTACTCAGTGGTGACAACTTGTACTTTGTGGCAACTCTTTTGTACTTTTCACAACTCCTCTGTAGTTCGTTTAAGCATTGTTGTTCAAACAATTTATTGTATATGAAAATTAATATTTATAAAATATCTTTATAATAGATGCATAAAAACTCTTTTTAATTCTTTAATATAAAATATGTTATAATTTTTATGAAGGCTTTAGAAAATGTTTATTGCATTTTATAATTCAACATTTTTATGATATTTTATTATTATCATTATTTTTTGGTATTGAACTAAAAAATAACATGAAAGTTTCATTAAAATTTTCTTAGTCCTTTTTGAAATTTAAGCACAATAATTTTGTTTTTGTTAAATAAATATAGAATTTAAAAAGAAAAATCATTAACAAACTATTAAAAGTGTTAAGTGGTTTCTTCATAATATTGTTATCTTTGTGTTATATTCTTTATGCAATAAGTTCTATGCATAATTGGTGTGTTTTAGGTGCAATGAGGGGCCCCTAACACACACTAATTATGACTAAAAGGGTACAAATATTTGACATTGAACTCTCTTGGCTTAATGTCCATCCTTGTAGGACAATATTTCCAAATGGTTGCAAGAATCCCAATTAACCAATGACACAATTATGCATTTCTTTTACAACCAATTAAGATACCTCAAAGCTTTCTTGAAATAGTGGAATTGGTGATATTTTTATTGAAGAAAGATTTCACAACACAAATCGACATATTCAACAAAGAATAATTCCCAACAGGAAAAACTAGTGAAAATTCTTAAAGATTTTGCTCATATTAATAATAAAAAAATCGTGGATGTTTAGTTAAGTAATCTAATTCCAAAAAAATGTAGTTTGGATATATCTTTGTAGTTGATGAATTCTATCTCTTTGACAATTTTAATAGTGATCCAAGAAGAACCTCATGTCAATCTATTTGGCTCAATATGACTTAAGTTTACATGGTGTCCAATTGATATGTACCTCCATTTGTCTCATCTATCTTCACTAAAATTTCAATATTTTTTTGTCTAGATGAAATGAACTGCTATCCTCTTTTCTCTATAAATAAGTACATGCTATCTAAAGAGAGCTCTACTACTAATTATTTGGTATCTTTGACAATTACATGAATGGACATATCCCTTCATAAACTTCCAAATTATAATGGATTCCCTACTTAAGGACATTTGCGCTATAATTTACTATCTACCTAAAAGAATTATGTCAATCAAACATCCTAATAAACCATTTTCACTAAAAAATCAACCATGCATTTCAAGTTCCAATAATCATATAACAATAAAAATTCAATTTAATAACACTTATAATTAAAAATCCTTCCTAATATTATTCCATTTTAACTTTGTAACTATAAAAAAATAGCAAAAAATACAACTCCTACCTTCATTTTTTATTAGAAATTCTAGTGGATTGACATCACTATATTCAATTTTAAAATAAGAATATTTGTCCCTTAAAGGGCCCATGAACATATACTATGAAAATATGTGGAATATCAAAGTATTCACAATAAATAAAGAAAGGCTTTTTTAATGAGAAAAACATGTTTATAAAATCCACACCAATACCAATTGACTTCTCATAGAGTCAAAGACTTTTGTGCTACTTAAGGTCCAAGGAAGCATTATTTATTATTTAGATTATGTAAGGTCAAAGGGTAACACATTTAAGTGTCACATTAAGCTTATTTTACTACTGAAATTTGTTTGGTATGTGGATATATACCTTTTGACTTTGGGCTTGTTAATTTATGTGTTGATAAGATGTTTGATATGATTATGATAAATTATTTTTTTTAATATGATTATGTTTGGTGGTTAATTTAAATAAATTATTGTTTTTTGGAAGGTTCATGGGGAGTTTATTACATAATTTATGGTTATTAAGTGATGATGTGAAGAATGAAGGAACAATAAGAATAGAAATGGTAAAAACATTAAATTTTCTATTATATGTAGAATTTAAATATGTGGAGATGCAAATAAAAAAGAATTGTTCAGACACTTTCTTTCACACTCAACACTAGATGTGGCTGCCCAAAAATGCTAGAATTCAATCCTGGGAAGAAAAACAACAAGATTATCTACAATCCTCATTCTACATGCATAATGCATAATGAAAATTTAGATAAGGGAAAAAAAACTTGAAATCTCACCTAAGCACTTTGTACCAAATGCAACAATACATTCTCATGGGAGAAAGAAAAACTAGACTCTCTACATTATGCATTTTGCACATGGAATGTGGAAATATTCAAAAAAACACAACTTTTATTGTCTTCCTATTTGTATATGTAGATCAAATATTAAATAGATATACTAGGGCTATGATCAAATTTATTATTGTTAGAAACCAAGGTAAACAAAATTTTCAAGTCCTTAGACATATACCTAGGGAATATTGTACTTTTTAAAGTATATTAATTAATATATCAGTAGTTAAATTAGCAAAAAAAAGAAAAATGTAAATAAAATATTATTAAGTAGTTTCTTAGAGAGATTTGTTGGGGGAGTTGGTAGGGTTTTATGTTAATGATAGATTAAACATCATATACTTCACGAGCAAGGGATTAAAGTGTAATTGGGGTAGTATCTAGTTTCATGTATGACATTGAGCTAGATGCTACTTGTAAGCACATGACCTCAGTCATGATATAATGGGATATTGCCTTTCTTGTAAGTGTTATATAGCATAGAATTGTCATTTGTTCCTAGAGTATGACCTTAAATTACTTTTGGTTGGCTAATAGTTGGTTTTCTTTAGACATAAGGAAACATGTTAACAACCCAAGACCTTGAGATATCTCACAAGAGTAAAACTTTACCCCCTTACAAATCACCAACCAATTATTTTAGATGGTGAGGTTCTATCTGTATATAATGATGTAGTTGCACATCAAAATACCAAGATTGTATTAATAAAGACTAGGCTAGTACCCTTGACTATTGTAGGCTTCTTCCTAGAATATAAGAAAAAGGGACCATTATCTCACTCAATCTAAAACTATGTAGATTCTACTCAATTTCATACATTATACTTATAGACAAATCCTACATGGAATTTATGTTTGTGCTATTATATTATAAAGTAGTTATCACATACAAGATGATGTTAAGATATCAACATTAAATTTCTTAATCATAAGCAACGACATGTATTGTTTGAAGATATTATCTATGTTCTTAATTTTTCTTAATTCATTATGTATATAGGTGAATTTGTTAAAACAGTATGTGTAAAACAAAGACACAATAAAAAAGAGAATGATAAATCCAAGCTAATTTGTTATCATTCATCTACACTTAATTAAAATTAAGTATATTGTTAAAACATAAATGCACTAATTGAATCCTAAACATTTAGAAAATATGAGAAACTAATATATAAAATCATACCATATATTTAATGATGTATAATAGTCTCCTTAATCTCATTACTTCAACATTATAATAAATTTATAGAAATTGTTTAACATAAAATTTCAACATTAATTCTTTAGCATGATTTTACAATGATTCAAAAAATCTACTATGCAGGGCTATTTTCTTCTTTTTTTAATTCTCTACTCTAGTTTTACACCTAACTTATAACTACATTTTAATATAAGAAAATGTATTCTTTATAGTTATTTTTTTCATCTATCTTTCTAATTGTAATAATTTAAATAATTTTAATATTTAAATATTTGCAATCATATTTTTGTCTAAAATTTAATTAAAAAAATAATAATAATAATAATAATTGATAAAAATATTATTATCTTCCATACTCATACTCAATTCCCATAAAATAACACAATAAACCATATTATATTGATTTCAAATCTTCCCTTCCTTCTTTAACAGATACACCCTTTACTTTTGTCTCCAAAGGATTTCTTGCATGATGAGCTCATTTATTCTTCCCTCTTGAATTATTATTTCTTGAATATGTTCCATTTGTGTTGTGAAATATTTCTTCAATAAAAATATCCCCAAACTATTGCTTATTCCACTATTTCAAGAAAGATTTGAGGTATCTTAATTGGTTGTAAAAGTGATGCATAATTGTGTGATTGGTTAATGGGGATTCTTGCAACCATTTGGAAATATTGTCTTGGAAGGGTGGGCATTGGAACCAAAAGATTTCACTGTGAAATTGTTTTACCCTTCTATGCATAATTAGTATGTGTTAGGGGCTTCTCATTGCACCAAACACACACCAATTATGCATAGAACTAATTGTACAAAGAATATAACACAAAGAAAACAATATTATGAAGAAACCACTTAACACTTTTAATAGTTTATTAATGAAAAATTTTAAAAATTCTAAATTTATTTTAACACGATCTTTTTTTAATGACTATTTTTTATTATGCTTAAATCTCAAAAAGACCAAGAAAATTATATTAATGAAACTTTCATGTTATTTTTTTTAGTTCAATAACATAAGCTAAAGATAATGATAAATATCATAAAAATGTTGAATTATAAAATATAATAACATTTTATAAAGTCTTCATAAAATTTTATAGATATTTTATATTAAAAGAATAAAAAAGAGTTTTTATACATCTATTATAAAGAGTTTTTTATAAATATTATTTTCATATCAAATACATTGTTTTAAAAACAACGCTAAAATAAACTACAGAGGAGTTGTCCCAAAGTAAAAGAGATTTTCCATCACTAAGTAGTTGCAACGTACAAACAACGGAGTTGCTGTAGTACAAGAGAGTACAAGAGAGTTGTCAGCACTATAATAGGGAGTAGCGAAAACACAGTTTCAAACAACGACCAACTACAACTGCATTACAACAACTCTATGAACAACAACATAGGAGATCCTCCAACAACCGTGTTACATTACATAGCCGATAAAACTCTCTAAACAACAAAATTCACACTGGAGCTAAAGTTTCCTGAAAATGTCTGATGCCTACACTTTTAGAAAACTCATTATTTCTGCTTAAAGTAGCAAAAATCCTCATATTGGAAGAACCACAAGATATTTTAAACTTGTTTGTTAACTATAGAAGATCCCCAAGTTAGTATATCAACCTTAACAACATAATGTTCCAAAAACACATTTATTGGTGGACTCAATCCAAGAGCTTATTTTCATTGACTATTGCATCCCAAACCGGACTTTTTCCTTCCATCGCCTCAGCCAGATTGAACTGTTCACCCTCATATGGTAATGGTTATAGATGAAATTTATATGTGAGTAATCTCCAAAGGCGTTTCCACTTATACACATCTCTATTAGCACAATTAAATGCCTGGTTCTTTGGATAAGGATATGTGGTAGCCCCACTTTCATGTTCTCAACTGAGGATAGGTAAGGGCCATATTTTAAATTGTAGTTCAGATTCTATATTTGGTTCATAATAGTGGTATCTAAGACACTTTCTTGGCCTCATGGGATTTATTAGAGAGATCAACGGAGGAATCCCATTTAGGATATCGTGCATGTTAGGGATAATATTCTTGTAGCATGATAGAGGATTTTCAAAGTCTAAACTTGGTGGTGAGCTTCGACTTCAAGATTGTGATCCAAAGTCTGACCTTCGTGGTGAGCGAGATCATGATGCTTATGAATGTGATGTGGAGTATACAATTTCCTTTTATTCTATTGGAGTAAATTGTTGCTAGTTCTGGTGTTTATGGGAATAAATAGAGGGTGTAAGTTGATCGAGCAGAGAAAGCAAACCTTCAAGTTGCAAAGTCATCCCTTCGTACAGTTCCAGGTCTAGGTGCATGTTAGGGATATTATTCTTATACCATGATAAAGGATTTTCAGAGTTTGAACTTCATGGTGAGCTTCAAATTTGAGATCGTGATCCAGAGTTTGGCCTTCATGGTGAGCAAGATCCTAATGCTTGTGATTGTGATGTGGAGCATACAACTAGCTATGATTCAATTGGAGTAAATTGCTGGTAGTTGTGGTGATTATGGGAATAAATAGAGGGTGTAAGTTGATCAAGCAAATAAAGCATCCCTTCGAGTTGCAAATTCGTCCCTTCCTATGGTTCTAGGTCTAGGTTAAGAAGTTACAGTGTCAGTCCAGATGATCTAGCACCAGTAGCGACTTTTCAATTGAACTGAAATATTCAATTTAAAATTTGCATTCTCGGTCTTTGAGTGGATAGTTTTTATAATATTTACCATTTGTTGTCAAATAACTTTCTAAACTCTCAAAGGGCTAATGGTGGCAAATGATTTTGATCTCCTTTTTCCAATGCTAACATCTGAACAGTTTTGGTATTCTTGGAAGTTTAATTTTAACATTCATATTGATTTTGACAAAATAAGTTATATATAGAATGGTTTTAAGAATGTAATATTTTGTAATTATTTAAAATGTTATGCGTCGTTTTCATATTTTTTCTCATATAATAGATAGTTGTTCATGAGACACTTTAGACATTTCACTTTCTCAAGTTTAATTCCAAAAACAGCTTATAAAAATATATTGATTTGCATTCATATCTAGGTTATCTGACCAACCATTTTCTACAAAATAAATTGTATTATTGTTGATATTTCTTAATTTGTTTACATTCTAGGTTTTGGTCCAATTTTTTGCTCACTAAACAATTCTCTCTCGATTTTTCACTTTTTGTTTGCATTGGTGTTTTATTGTCTTAGCCATTATTTGAACTTGACCATTCCATGCAAAAGAATCTGGTTTATTTCTAGAATTTCTATATGCATCAGGTTATGTTGTGGTTTTAATGCCAGCTATTAAGGGACAAGTTATAAATACACTCCCTCATTTCATAGGGACTTACTGGGGTACAACAAGTATTACATTCTTCTAGAGACACACCCTCATTTCAAACGGACTTGGGTGCAACAAATATTGCATTCTATGCTGAAATAGTTGAGTCTACAGATGCATATTTATTTGGAGAGCCTACTTTTAATGACTATAGTTCAGTGGGACATTCACTGATTTTGAAAAAGAAGAAAACCATACTCATGCAGTCTAATATGGCGACTCTAGAAAATGGGCTTACAAAGAATTATCAGTGTATTTTTGTACTCGAAGGTGTTCCCCTTAAAAGTGAAGCATATGAGTCCTTAAGGGTCAATATTCTATTCAAACATATTCAAGCAAGGCCTCAAAGAATCTACGTATATTCTGAAGTAACAATACTTAGAAAATTTCCTTTTGGTTGGCTTTATCCTTAGAGGATACATTTGTAGTAGGATTATTGTTGATATTGGCTACTCAAAATTGGTTTTTTGGAGGGCATGCTATCAAATGAAACTACTGTAATTGCTGAAATTTGTGACTCTTGGTTTAATTTCCAGAAAAATATGCGTAAGTTGAACATCATTTCTCTGGAGTGGAAACACCTTTGTAATTTAGGAGCCTACTTGTTGAACATCATTTATATGGAGTGATCATGTATGTTACTTAGACTTTGCACCTCAATCACTAAGGTAATAATTTTTAGCTCGATCACTCAATGTATATGCACCTAGCTTTGTTGCTTGTTTTCTCTCAGAATTGTGTTCATTGATGTTATATAATTACTTTTCTACTCTCAGGACAATAGTACAAGCTTATCCCAACTCAACTCCTGAAAAGTGAATTAACTTATCCTCCCCGGTCATGTTTTCCTCAATTAGTTTGCAACTTTAACCGATTCTGGGTTGTACAAAGTTGAAGCAGTTTCTCCCCCAACTACAAGAGATCCATTCAATTCCATCAAAATTAGCATGGTCAGTGGAAAGTATTCTAGAATCAGCAAAAAACACTTCTAGAAATTATAAATTAAATGTCTGTTTAGAAAGCAATTAATTCCATCTGCAATAATCTTTTGCGCCTTCATTCTCATTTTCTCTTTCTTTGTTGTCTCAATCTATGCTAATTTTTCCATCAAATCTACCCGTACAGGAGCTCCATAAATTTTGATCTTATCAGTATCCATGGAAGAATTTTCCACCAAAAGTCTTGCATTCTCGAAGCACCTTGGCTGGCTAACACCAATTTTCTTGTTCAAAATAGACATGCACCATCAAGTGCACAATATTCTTGACAATCGAACCTTGGCTAGTCATCACCAATTTTTTTGTCGAAAATAGACCTGCATCATTGAGTGCGCAAGATTCTTGGCAATCAACAAGATGAAATCCATCTACAGTGACAAAACAAGCACTAAATTTTTCCATTATCTAATTGGAATTTGTGTCTAGGAAAAATAGGTCAATAAATAAATAAAGATCCATCCTGACTTGTTGAATTTTTACATTAGCTTAAATATATCCCATTGCACTAACATCTTAAGCCTTTGTAATGGAAAAAAACATTCATGTATAATGAAATTTGGAATTAGTGTCTTATTAGAAAACACACTACGCATGATGATAAGGTAGCTAAAATCTTCCAACCACTTAAAAGAGATTTAGGTAAAGTTTTACAACAAAATAAAGGTAAGGAAAGAAGAAACAAGCTTCATTGGACGCCATGTCATCAACCTTCTTCCAAAAGTCCGGAAAGGAAACATAGCTACACATGCTACAAAAAAAAAAAATGTTATCCCATGTTTTAGAAGGTGACAAAAATACTTTGTTGCCCTTCCCTAGCTGTATTTAGGGTCATTGCCACAAATTAGACACTCTCCCACACATTTTGGAAGCTCTTGATAGGATGTGATAAGGACTTTTGAATGATTGGTTCTGTGAGAATTTAGAATGGCACGACAAGCTACCACATCTGACAGAATTTAAAAGTAATAGTACGTTATGGCACAAACACATAGATGGTGTAGGTCTTGCAGTACTACAATGAAATCTTACCCTCAACGATTATCAAAGAATATAAGGGAGACCAGGTTCTTTCATTTAATCCTAATGCCATAAGTTTTTTTGAAATAATACTATAGGCTTTCGTCTAGAAAATTGACCATCTTAACCATCATGATGCTTACTATGAATAAATCTTGTTTATTATTATTTATTTATTTTAATTTTTTTCTTGTCTATTTGTGTGAATTATGCTAAATTTCGTTGCACATATATAAGACTAATTTTTAAAATTTCAAAATTACCCACACCATATATATATATATATATATATTATATATATATATATATATATATTATATATATATATATATATATATATATATATATATAGATATGATATAGATATATAATATTAGATATATATATATATATATATATATATATATATTATCTATATATATATATATATAATTATATATATATATATATATTATTATATATATATATATATAATTTATATATATATATTATATATATATTATATATATACACCAATTTTAAATTTTCGAAATTCCCCACACCACAATTTCTCTCAAGCTTACACTCTAACTAACTTTGTAATGACTCGTTGAAACAATCCAGCAAAATTAATCATGCTCTGTCTTGAGGACACACATTTAAAATTACTAGTCCATGAAGATATTAAATGTACGACACTGAACAAAAATATTAAGTTTATTCCACAAAAAATGCTAGGAGAATGGTTATATAAAAGGGATCATTCATATTTGTCTCCAATGTTAAATACAACAATCTTATTATTTAGCTCAATCAAACTGCATCAAGGTATCTTTTTCAATCTTCTTTTTCTAATCAACATTTTGAACTTTGCTACATCATCCCACCTGCCAGCTAGATATTTTAAAGCAACACATAACCACCAATATTTTTTGGGTTTATGTTTAATAGGTGGTTCGTTTCATACTTTCCTAACTCAATGTTGCCATGCAGTTTGCAAGCACTAAATAATGACCCCCATAGACCAGTACCTGGATTTAAAGTTATATCTTCAATAAAACTCCATCCCTCATCAAGATTGGGAACAAAATCCCTATCGCAATGTATCATGTTCTTTATGACCTTCAATTCCAAAATCCTCAAAGGAAATCAATTGCACATTCCTTGTATATTTCCTTTACCACAAGGGTTTGAAAACAAGATTGGGAAACCGAAGGACAAAGATATTTTCAACGAGTTCCATTCCTTAATCAGTGCTTCACAACATTCAGAGCATATGGCTTCACAATCGGCCCCTTAAAACAACAAATTTGCCTAAATCCACCTCTCCAGGCACAAATGAACCTCTTACTATGCATCACAAACTCTAGTTTCTAGTTGGTACGCAGATCTTAATAATACACCTCATATTTCAATGCAATTATGCAAACAATACAGGTGAGGGCTACACGGAACACGCTCCAGCTGCACAAGACTTATAAGGTTGGGTGTTCTATGACTCACATATTTAATTCTCCTTCCGAGCCAAAAGCCAATTCGACTCTATACTTGTTTATGCTTGCAAGTTTTTCAAGGAAAAAAATAGGAACATATTGCCTCAATTGATGGTGATGAGATAACCTTTCATCTTGTCAGTTTTGTTAGAGATGCAGAAGATGGGCTTGATGAAGTAGAGATGCGATTGAAGGCTTATCATATCCTTCCGTATAGGGTGTTCTCGACACCAAGATCTATGGGTCAACTAGTCCCCACACAGGTTGACATGACAACTACAATGAAGAGGACCTGACTCTTTCAACACTAGTTGGAAAGAATCAAATCAAGCAAAGCTCCTTCACTTTATATGTTGCACGATGGCTGACCGTTCCAATGAATAGAAGCTCCATCTCTTCAATCACTCGACTCAATTTACATTCGGCTCATTACCTCTTTACATTTCTAATTGTCATTGCAATCGCAACACCTCACTAGCAAACCTTCCCACTTGAATGTTGGTCCTTTATGGCAATGAGATTGATTCTCACATGCAAATATTTGATGGACAAACAAAATACTAAAACAATACAAACATATTCTCTTATTTCCCTTGACTTTGATACCAAGATAAAATTTGATAATACACACCTCTTCATTGATCAAATAATATTACATATATACATGAAGTGTTGTCTCAAGATAGGTAAACTAACTTTGAAACATAACCACTTGTTTGAGAGAATATCTCAACCACACACAAATCTAGGAAACATCTAGATCTTAACAACTCCTAAGGAATAGGAACATACTCTACATATAAAGAGTCACAACTGAGACAAGCAGGAATTAAATTTCCAAATATTATAAAAAGAGATTAACCCACAATTATGTATGATAAAAATTATCTCATTAAGTAAACATAAATTTATCCTCTAAATCTCTATGAGCATGTGTACCGTATATGCTAAAAAAATTGGTTCCCAAAGAGATGTTCATTTCACTATTAAAAAAATTGCATATTGGAATGGATTTGATATTAAGGCTAATAACAAAAACCAATAATTATGCAATTTAGAACAAACTACAGTAGTGACCAATTCCTTTTTCTCCATAGCCAACTCGAACAATCCAAAGAAGAACCAATAGTGGTTTTTATAAATGTTTTGGAATTAGAAGCATTGAGCCTAGCTAACTCAATTGAGTGGTTTTGTTAGAATTAGCTACTGTAACAAATTGTGCAGGTGAATCCAAGAAAATTAAACAAGAAAAAGAAAGAAGAGAACAAAGGCACTCGGTGGTCAAGGATGAAGTGAAAAAAAATATTGATTTTGTGAAATAACTACAATGAAAAATTGGGATGATGGACAACTAGTTGAAAGTTGTGTGGGTTTGTAGAATAGACTCATGATCATGTAGTATGTGTCACATACATGTATTATTAAACAAGTCTATGTAATGTTTTTTAGTGGTCTTTGTAAAGTATGTACCTAGTAACTCCAAGAGTTGGAGTGTGTAATGTAAGCCTGATGAGAAATGTGTACCCCCATAAAGTTTGTGGTAATTTTAAAACCATTTTGTGATTGCAGGTTTTTGGTAAGGCGGAAACCACTTTGCAGTGTAGGTTTGTGGTAAGACAGAAACCACGTGTGAGATTAAGGTGGACAAGGATTCTTGTAGGCATGGTTTATGTTCAGCCAACAAAACCCCCGGCATGGTTTAGGGTGAGCAGAGAAAACCTTGGGCATGGTGGAGGGTAAGCCGATAAAACCCAAAGCATGGTTATGGGTAATCTGAGAAAACCCATGATGATGATGATGATGATGGAGGGGGATTTGTAGGTACAGGTACATGTATGTAGTTATAATGGTTGACAGAGCCATGTATACGAAGGGCACCCTAGTAGACTGGTGGTTGCAGCAGTTGACACCCATGCATTCTAGTATATGATTGTTCCTTTATATGGATGTTCACATATTCTTTTGTCATGTTTGACCACAACTAGACTTTTCATATTAAGATTGAGACAAGTAGTCATTAAGGGGGTGACTTGGAAATTTAATTCGTACATGTCTCAGTTGTGACTCTTTCTATGTAGAGTATGTTCCTATTCGTTAGGAGTTGTTAAGATCTAGATGTTTCCTAGATTGGTGTGTGGTTGAGATGTTCTCTCAACCAAGTGATTGTGTGTCCAAGTTAGTTTACCTATCTTGAGACAACACTTCATGTATATATGTATTATTATTTTATCAATGAATAGGTGTGTATTATCAAAATTTTCTATTAGTCCCTCTTCTTTAGGATGCAGGAACTATAGGGACTATAGTAATCCTTTTTTGATCCTATAGGGACTATAATAATTGATTTTTCATTTTGTATAACTGTACACGGAAACCAAAATCAATTTCGTTTATTTAACCAAAGATTCATGTATTTAGTAACTCACTTGCAAGTTTTTTGTGATTTTAACCAAGCTTTAAGTTTGAGGTCTTATTTGGCCTTTTCCCAAGGCATAGACACCTTTAAATTAAGATACAAGTTACACTGGATCAACAATTTTTTTCACTAAACTATAACTGAGTTGACATTACTTAAACATTTATTTCCTAACAATAAATGTTTTATTTTAATTAACTTGGATACTAAACCATGGTTATTTGGGACATCTTTGAGACATCTAGTCTTATATCAATAGACATCGAACCATAGTTATTTGGTACATATTTGAGACATTTGGTCCTTTCCTTAGCATGGATATAGGGACCCTAAAATGATTTCGCCTTTATTTTGCCTTTATTGGGCTTTCACCTTTCTTTACTATTATCAACTCTTACCTCTATTTTTTTATGACAATGACATCAAGGTAAGTTTTTGGGCTTTCACCTTTCTTTACTATTATCGGCTCTTACCTCTATTTTTTTAGGACTACGACATCAAGGTAAGTTCATCAAGATAAGGCTACTCAATCTACAATGGATCAGTTGTTGGTGCTCGAAGAGATGTTTGATGTTTCACCGTTGTACATGCAATTAGAGTAGTGGGTTTTTCTAGTGAAAAGTATTTCTAACATGTTCGAGTAGCACGACACAATAAACATGCATGAACATATACACAAAAAGTTGATCTGATTTTGATTCTTTTTTGTTTTGTGATGCCTTGATTTCATGATTCTGTGTGGTAAGCCAAAGTACTAAATTGATAACCAACTCCACTAATGATTATATTTTCTTTCTCTAAGCCAACCCAATTAGGGAAGAAGCAAATTCCAATTGGGCATAAGTAGTGAAAAGAAAAGGCACACTTTATAGTGACGAAATGAGGTGATCCCATAGATCTACATTGCTTACCTAAGAATAATGTAAGTGATATCCTTCCCAAGGCGCTCTGCTCTCTTTGATTACTTTGTTACCTTTCCCATTGCTTCTATATTTGCTTCTTATCATTGTTTCTCAGCCCTTGTCATAATGAACGAGCCCTAGCGCATAGTTTGTTTAGGTTTATTCAAAGGTGGTCGGGCTTCTAATTCGTGTATTTGTTAAAATTTGTCTCCTTTGAAAACTGCATAGACGTGGCCTATGAAACCATACTTTCGACTGATAAAACCATATCCAACACAAAAAACCCCTTACATTGAACAAAAATGGAACAACAACTGATTACAGTTGATCTCGAAACACCTTCTTCTACCATTAGTTACATAAATTTGAATTGTCTCAGACTTCATTGCAGGCAGAATCCTAGGCACGGTAACAGTTAAAACCCCATGCAGAAATGCCCTTGACATTGACATCCCCTGACAATGTGAATTTATTAGCTAACTTAGGGCTTCTCTTTCTTTTCATTCGCCGATACTTGTGACCATCCTCATCATCGACTGCATCACACTTTCGCTTGTGTCCCTGTCATTTTATCACCAACACCTTTGTTGGAGGTACTACATACCTAGGACCTTCATTACTGGCACATGTGGACACTTAGTTAGATCATTCACTAACATGTAAGGCTTCAACATTGGAATCTTCACCAGATTGGCACCTTTGACTGTCCATGCATGCATAGGACTACATGCAAGATCCTTTCTGCATGATTCACTCCCTAATTTTCTCCTCCTTTCATTCCGCAAGTGGCTAGTTCTCTTCGGAACTTGTTATAGGTGTCGAGTCCTCTCATTGATCACCACTATGGCACATTACATTGGGATCTTTACCCAATGATGTGTATTAGTTGACTCTCATGTAGTATATCATGAGTATTGTAACCTATTTTCTGTTAATATAATTCTTTTTGCTCTTTCAATTTTTTTTTGTGTTTTTGCTCTACAAAGTTGTGTGTTCAACCTTTACTAGCTAGATTCATCTGTGTAGGTTTTCTAACAAATTTACATGGTATCAGAGCCCATAGGTTTCTAGATAAAAGGCACACCATTACTTTATTTTGCAGGTATTACAACTTGGAGATCGAAGATCGACAGAAAAATGGAGTTTCCCAAAGCATCAATCCTAACACCGTCAAACTATCACGAATGGAAGGACCAAACGGCTCGATACCTTTATCAGAAAGGGTTGTACAGGATTACCATGGCTGTAGAAGTGGAACCCACTTCAGCCATAGAGAAATCCAAGTACCTCAACTGCATGGATGAGGCCCATGGATCCATATGCATGTGCATCTCCCCAAAGTTGCAGTTTCATCTATCTGTCTGCAGTACTCCCAATGAGATTTGAGAAAAGGTTGAAGAAATAAACGAGAAACAGGATGAGATGAAAGGACACCTGCTCGAAGTGGAGATGCTCTATTAAATCCACAGAACTATGACAGAATTCAAGACTTCTTCACCAAATATAATGATCTATTGCTGCAACTCAAGCATTTTGGAATTGGTAAATCCAAGGAGGAGAGTCGCCAAGTTCTCTCTATTATGTCAAAGCTCATATTAGAATACTTTGTCTTTGTGTCTACATTTCATTCAATAAGGCTCACAACAGGTAAATCCTACACTATGCCTTCTCTCAAAGAGTACATGGAGTCCCTCACTTTTGAGCAAGATAAACTCATTGGCATGGGGAAAATCAAACCTCAAAAAGCACATGCACTTGTTGTACATGATGGAAGCCATAATAAAAATCACAGATCTGATTCAAATCAGAAAAATCAGCAGCAAAAATACAAGGGAAAATCGCATTCCCATCCAAAGAAGGAAGGGTACACCAAGCCCTTTAATGACTCCTCCGGCCCAGAAATGAGAAAGGGAAGAAAGGGAAAAATGCACCTACTATCACCGAGGATTCCATCCGAAATCCTCTTGCATGAAGAAACAAATTGACCAAATGGCAGAAATCCTTCATAAGCACAACCTTGGGGACCACATCCCTTAGGGCACCAAGAAGAAAAATGAGGATCCACCACACGGGAAAGGTAACTATTTTCATGCTTTAGTTGCAATTAACTCTTCCCCTGATGCATGGATTATAGATTTTGGTGTATCACATCATATGGCTACTACAAAGGAAGTCTATTCCTCTTTGGATGCATACAAAGGACCTCCCATCCTCATGGGATATGACTCACCTGTTGAGGTCACTAGAAAAGGTAGAGTGGAACTTTTACACGAAAGATTTGAAGATGTGCTTCATGTTCCAAAAAGTTCGATAAACTTGCTTTTAGTTTATTAGATCATTTTTTCTGGCACTAGAAAGAGAGTGGAATTCACTCTAGATGCAATGAACATATATCACCTACATAGCAGCTCCAAAATTACAATCGGTGAGGTAAACAATGGAGCTAGACTGTATACATTTTCTGAATTTATTGAATCTAAATCCTCCTTATTTCTTACACATGTTGTTGATAGTAGTATGCTTTGGCATGAGAGGCTTGGTCACTTAAATCATAGGTATATGCAACAAATAAGAAAGCATGAGATGGTGGAAGGCTTGCCAAATAGTAGTTTCTCCAAAGGAGTTTGTGAAGGGTGTGTCCTTGGAAAACATCCTAGAGAAAAGTTTGACACCAGCACATCCTCTCCTCTAGATCTGATCCATAGTGATCTCATGGGGCCTTCTCCTCATCCTTCCATAAACAAAGCAAGGTATGTGCTTACATTTATTGATGATTTCTCATGGTATACTTGGGTGTATCTTCTTAGGGCCAAATCTGAAGTTTTTCCGCACTTTGAAGATTTCAAAGCACTAGTTGAGACACAGTCAGAGAGAAAGATCAAAGCCCACCATACAGAAAATGGGGGGGAATATGTTAACACAGCACTTTAGAACCTTTTCCTTGAGTCCAGCATACAGTTGTAGCACATAGTTCCATACACTCCGCAGCAGAACGGAGTTGTTGAGAGAAAGAACCGACCTCTCAAAGAGATGGCTTCTTGCATGTTGCATGCTAAGTCACTACCTCATAAGCTATGGGCTTAAGCAGTTAATTGTGCTACCTACATCCAAAACAGATCTCCTCAAAGATCTGTCAAGGATCAGACCCCCTTTGAGGCTTGGAGCGGAACTAAATTGGAGGTCACCCACTTCCAGTTTTCGGTTCCCAAGCATGGGCCAGGATCCCCTCTGAAAATAGGAAAGCTCTTGATCCACAAAGCATTGAGTGCATCTTTGTTGGATACCCTGATGGTGTGAAGGGATACCAACTCCTGATTTCCTCTATGGACAAGCTCATCATTGAGCAAAGTGTCCAATTTGAGGAAATTCTCTCACATGCACCTCAATTGCCACATGCAGACACCTTTTATCTACCTCATGACCGAGCTAATGACTCAGTACACTTAGATGCAGATACAGAGCATGAAAATTCCAAGGTAGAGCATGAAGATGCAGAGACAGAGTCTTCAGATACAAACCCAATGCATGCATATGATGATCCACATCCACTCGTAGATCGGGCTTCTAGTAGTGAATAAACTTCCCCTGTCATAAATCAGAGAACAAGGAACTTAAGTGAGATATATGCACAAGACCACCCAACTGCTAGAAATGGTCTTGTGGGGGATAATTCTGATCCGCAGAGAACTAGCTCAGATTTTATTGAGCCTCCTCTTGCCCTCACTACCACTGAACCAACACCATCCCGACATTGTCATTTGGTTCAGTCTTCTAATATGCAGTCTTATGCTGAGGCTGTTGGGCATCCCTCTTGGGAGTTTGCCATGGAGGAGGAGTACAGCTCCCTCCTCGAGAACTAGACCTAGGATCTAGTCCCCCTTCCTTCAGGAAGGAAACTTGTCTGATGCAAATGGGTCTACATGACCAAGAGTGTTGCAGATGGGCAAATCACCAGACAGAAAGCCAGGCTAGTGGCCAAAGGCTTCCAGCAAGTGCATGACATTGATTATGATGAGATCTTTTCTCTAGTAGCAAAGATGGATTCCATACGCCTTGCACTTGCCATTGTGGCTGCCCAGGGGTTGGAAGTACATCATATGGATGTGAAGAATGTCTTTCTTCATTTAGACTTATCTAAGGAGATCTACATGGAGCAGCCACATGGTTTCATTCAGGATTCATCTTTGGTCTGCAGACTAAAGAAGTCTCTCTATAGCCTTAAGCAGGCCCCAAGAGCTTGGTATGTGAAGATGGATTCTTTTCTCTTATCACAAAACTTCAAAAGATGTAAGTCTGATCTGAATGTTTACATGCTTAGGACACATGACTCTCTTCTTATCTTAGTTTTGTATGTGGATGATCTCTGGATCACCGGCAGCTCAGCTTCAGCCATTGCTGTAGTCAAGAGGACCTTGCTTGATAGGTTCTTGATGACGGTCATGGGTCCATTACACTTCTTTCTCGGTCTTGAGATCAGCCAGGATGCCACAGGCATCAAACTCTCTCAAGCTAAGTATGCACGGGATCTCCTCAAGAGATTTCACATGACTAACTGCAAGCCAGCAACGACTCCTTTTCTATCTGGGATTCGCCTTGAGGATGGAGGTGACACTCCATTAGTTGACATTACTCTCTACCAATAGCTAGTGGGGAGCTTACTGTACCTCACCCACTCCAGACCAGATCTCTCATATGCAGTAGGGGCAGTTTCTGGATACATGCAGGAGCCGCATGAGCTACAGTAGAAAGCTGCCAAGCACATCCTTCGATATGTGCAGGGCACCATCACCTTCGGGATTCACTATGCAGCAGGCATGGCATTGAATCTCCTTGGCTCCACAAATTTTGATTGGGTAGGCAACAACATTGATTGCAAGTCCACCTCTGGATATTCACTCAGTTTAGGGTCTAGCCCTATCTATTGGTCGAGCAAGAAGCAGGTTGATATTGCTTTCTCCTCAGCTGAGGCCAACTACAGAGGTGTACTCAACATCACCATTCAGGCTTTGTGGCTATAACACTTCCTCACTGAGTTGGGCGTCCAGTTCCACCAGCCCACTGTCATCTGGTGTGACAACCAGAGCACTCTCAAATTTTGCAGGGATCCAGTACAACGACAGTGAACAAAGTACATAGAGATCCATATGCACTACATCAGAGACTTAGTACATGATCGGGTCATTGATTTGCAGTTTTGTCCTTCAGCAAAATAGACTGTAGACATCTTCACCAAGACATTCACTGAGCAGAAGTTTCACTCTCTGTTGGATCATCTTGGAGTGAAGGACACAGTTGCTTAGAAACTGTCTTTTCTTCCTATTTTCGTTTGATTACATTGTATTTTGGGGGGGGGGGGGGTTCCCACGAGGTTTTCCCTCTTTCCTCAATTTTAGTACAAGTTGCAATGTATTTTGGGTGACCTTTGGCCTTAGTTGCCAGGGCCCATTTTCTATTTTTCCCCATAGTGGTGTTCAGGGGGGGTGTTGGAGGTACCACACACCTAGGACCTTCAAAATTGGCACATGCAAACACGTAGTTAGAGCATTCACTGATATACAAGGCTTCAACATTGGAATCTTCAATAGATTGGCACCTTTGACTATCCATGCATGCATGGAACTACATGCAAGATCCTTTCTGCATGATTTACTCCCTGATTTTCTCCCCCTTTCACTCCGCAACTAGCTAGTTCTCTCTGAAACTTGTTGTAGGTGTCGAGTCCTCTCCTTGATCACCACTATGGCACATTACCATGGGATCTTCACCCAGTGATGCGTATTAGTTTACTCTCATGTAGTATATCATGAGCATTGTAACCTATTTTCTGTTAATATAATTCTTTTTGTTCTTTCGATTTTTTTTTTGTGTTTTTGCTCTGCAAAGCTGTGTGTTCAACCTTTACTAGCTAGATTCATCTGTGCAGGTTTTCTAACACATTTACAACCTTCTCCTCTTCCACATAAAATTGAAATTCAGACTTGGTCAGGCCTGGAACGTCGGCGTAGAAAACGTAATCCTTGGGAATTTCTTTAATGTCCACCACCGCAGGTTCCATGCACTTGTTCTCCTCATGGAGCTGGTCATATGACTGCCTGAATGAGATTGTGATCTTCTCCATCTTCTCCGAGAAGTGCAATAGTGGTCTCATAGCCATAGCATGATTCAAATATTGGTACCATCTTGGGTGATACCACTCTACCACCTTAATCAAATAGACTAAAACCCAAATTCTCATAATATTCGACCTTTCCTTCCTTCTTGGCCTCTGGATCGGTTGCTACTATGGCAGGAGCTTCACTGCTGCTGCTGCTAGTAACCGTTATGGCCACCCCTCCACCTAAGGGAACCAAAACAAATTTCTCCCTTCCAGATGTTATCACTTCTATTATGTCTTATCCTTCAAGCTGAATTAACATGAAATCCATTTTATCATCATCGACATCGGCTCCAGTTGAGCTGAGAATATATTTGATGTCATCTGCACTGGGATTGGTGTTGCTACACCTAATACAGTAAGCAAGTAGGCCACTATAACCTTAATCCTCACCTTCTTTCATCAGCTACTTTCTTCTCTCCACTCCAAAAAGTGCAAGCCCAATCAATCAAAGCCCTTACCTCCTCATAAGGTATATTTAAGACAAGGAAAAACCTAAAGTTGAAGAAATGAATAGCATTTTAAGAATGGTTTAAAAGGTATTGGAAGAACCTAAATATGAAATATTCACTAAAACCAAATCAATTACATTCCCAAATGCTTCATCACGCACCACCACATCACCCTTTTTTAGAGTACCATTCTCCAAAAAAAAATTGGCTACTGGTCCTCTTGATTTGGAGAAATGCTTCAACAACAGTGCCTTTTTCATTTCGATATGGATTGGCCTTCAAATGTTGCAATTGTATTGCAATTAAATTCAACCTAAATAAGCACATAATCTAATCAAAAAATAAAAATATACCTGAACAATATTTGAGTTTGTAGATCATGCTGGAACATTCTTGAAACAACATTCCATTTATTTTCACATCTTGTATCCTTAAAGACCCCTTTACCTTTTGAGTTGTAAGCTTCGAAAATTTACAGTTAAAACATGCATATCCACTTCCCCATCTAAAAATAAATGTGTAATATTGGAAGTTGAAATGATAGGTTTCAGTAAGCCAAAATGGTGAGTTATAATAAGTTTCTGAAGAGATGAGCAATGAGAAATAAACAAGCCAAAGAGCTATATGTGAATTCGATATATTCAAAGGAGCATGTAATGAGATGGTTGAACCTAGGGAATTGGGTTGGAATTTTGTGAGAACATGATTGGAGAGTCTGGTAGTAGAAAGACTAGTAAATGAGAAAAGGGTAGGTGGCGGTATATCCTTTAAAGGGGAAACACTTAGAGTGAGGTGTTGGAAATTCCTATAGGCAACATACCACACCCATTTCCATACACTTTGATGACTAAACTGCAACTTATTTTTTTGTCTTAGCCCCTTTGGAAAATGTCATTAAACAAATGAAAAGCCTCTAGACCTAACGAATGAAAGACCAGGAGATTGGAGATTATATTCTCCACCATGGTCACTAAGAGCGCATTTGGATCTGGGCATACCCAAATGGAGTTGAGAAGAATATAAGGGGTGAGAGTGAGTTAATGAATTTTGTTGTAGAGGAATCTCCATCTTCACGAGATAATGAAGCATCTAATTGCTGCCCTAATTGGGATTTTGGAGTTTAGAAAGGACGAGGCAAACCAATGCATCTAGGAGCTTGGAGAATGTATCTACAACAACTAGCATGATGTTAAGAAAAGCGGAAAGAGGGAGCGTAGAATGAGAGTTCAATATAGAGAGCAAATCAAATATGGAGGCAGAAAGAAAATGTGTCTACAAGCATTTTATTTTTCAGAAGTAGAAATAGAATACTTCGAATGCTATGTCCCATGCCATGTGATGGTGGTGGTGTCTTGGAGTCACGACACACTAATCACCTCCTTGGTAATTACAATGTGTAACTTCTTATTGAACGAATAATATTACAATTAAGAGCTCATAAATAGAAATGGAATACTTTGAATGTTGTGTCGCATGCCATTTGATGGTGGTGGTGACTTGGAATTACGACATGCTAATTGCCTCCTTGGTAATTACAATGTGTAACTTCTTATTAAAAGAATAAAATTACAATTATAGCTCTTAAGTGACTTGACGAAGTGAATTATTATTTTATTAATTGAAAGGACATTTTTCCTTGTCACAATTTTTCTCATAGGGAAAGATCTATTTTCAAAGTCAACAATTTGATAAAATGTTGCCATTAATGTGGGAGCAGAGCATTATTTTTCAGATTTTGGTGGAAGAATTGTCTTTTAAGTGAAGAATGTCATAAGAAGTTATCATTAATTTAAGCCAAGAATAGTTTCCCACTACATAACTACTATTGGATTATTACTTTTCAATTTTATATTACTTAAATTATATTTTAAATAAATAAATTTATTTAATTATTTCAAAAGAAATTAAAATATTTAAAATTTTATTTTAATTTTATTGGTTAAATTTGTAATTCTAATTATTATTTTGAAATTTTGTACTAGAATTTAAATAAAGTTAATGAGAAAAACATACTTAATAAATCAATAAATAAAACAAGCATTAATATTGCATTTGTGTTCTCTTCATTCTGATGGCTAAATCCTTCAGCAAAGCGCTAGACTTCAAGCAGAGAGTTGGTCTCATCACTGGAATAAAATTTGGGAATGGTGTAAAGAACCACTCTCAATTCGCCGATGACACCCTTTTACTTGGAGGAGCATCCACAATAATAGCCTAGCGATTTAAGTTTCTACTGGACAAATACATGAGGTATTTGGGTGGTCAAGTCAATCAGCGGAAAAGTTGTATTTATGGATGGAACACTTCAACACAGGTTCTGCACAGCATAGCCACTATCCTTGGGGTCTCCTGCAATTATGAATGGTCTCATTTCACTTACCTGGCCCTGCCAATAAGTATAAGTCCCTTGAAGGCTGAAGTTCGGGACACAGTTATTGACAAGATGAAGAGAAAGGTGTAGCGTTGGGGTTCCATCTGGCTCAACCCAGTTGGCCGCCTCATTCTTCTCAAATCAGGTACCTCCTCCCTACCTCTATATCAATTTTCTCTTCTTCAAGCTCCAGCCTCTTTCCACTACAAAATGGAATTCATCCTCCACCAATTCCTCTGGCAAGGAGGGAAAAATGACAAAAATAAATTCAATTTAGTTAGCTGGAAGTAGGTCATCCAATCTCAAGACAGAGGTGGTATTGGGATTAGATCCCCCAAATTTCTTAACCTTGCCTTTGAAGGCAAGATTGTCTGGAGGCTTATCACTGGTCTCTCGGCTTGGTGGAGATGAGTGTTGGAGGTTAAATACCTAAATTTCCCAAGGCAGCGGCTCCTTGATCAGGATATCCCTATCAAAGACTCTTCCAAAATTTGGCATCTATGTAAAAAAGAAATTACTCTCATGATCCAGAATATCTCAAAAGTTCTCAAAGGAGGTGCTAATATCAATATTGGATCAAACAAAATAATGGGCAGACAGCCATTAAACATCCATGTTGGAGTCATTCCCATTCTCACCTATTTTAATAGTATAGGAATTCACCACCTAGACCAAATCACTTTGTGGGACAACCACTCCAATTTATGGTCAGGATGGACATTCCCAGTCATTCCTGTTCATCTCATGGCCAGTCTTCAAGCTCTTCAATACCATTTGCACGGTATAGCTCCAATTAAAAAGAATGAACCTAAAGGCTTTCACTGGGACCTGTCAGGCTCAAAGTATACTGTTCAATTTTCTCACCAGTACATTTTCAACAGCCATTACCCCATGTCCACTTGGAACCATTGGAAAATGGTTTGGAAATATGAAGCTCCGCCCAAAATTTAATTCTTTCTGTGGACCCTTCTAAAAGGAAAAATACTCACTGCTGGTAACCTTTGGAAGCGGGGTATTATTGGTCCTTCACATTGTCCTAACTGTCAATCTGACAAACAATCTATACAACATTTTTTTATTGCCTGCCCTTTTGCTAAAGTATGTTGGAGAAGTATATCCCATAACAATCACATCCCTTGGAGTGATCAAGACTCCGTAGGAGAGTTTATTCAACAATGGAGGAAAAATTACCCTTGGAAACAAAGAAAACACAACACGGTAAAAAGGGTCTAGGATGCCCTACCCCTCACTATTTTATGGTCTATCTGGCTCGCCAGAAACTGTAAAGTTTTTAAGGAGAAGGACACAATCACTAGGAATCTATGCAACAAAGCAAGGAGTCTTGCTTTGGAAACTATTTCATTCAAAAACTACAGAAGCATAGACATCACCGATCTTAATGTGGAAGAGAGAATTTTCATTGGCTATATACTGAACGGAAATAATAGTAATCAGGTTGAGGCCACCACCAACAACAGGCAAAGTAAAATGTATTACAGTTGGAAAATCTGTCTTGAGGAAGAATTTGCTACATGGCTTAAAAACTGCAACACTTATTATCTTTTTTTCGATGGTGCCTCGAAATCGAATCCTGGGATTGCTGGAGCAAGTGGAGTGATTTGCAATGCCAATGGAGATGCTATGGTCTCATATGAATGGGGGCTAGGGCACCTTTCCAACAACAGGGCTAAGGCTTTAGCCCTGTATCAAGGCCTCATTCAGCTCAGCAAGCTCGGTATAGACACAACTCACATCTTTGGAGATTCAGCAGTTGTTATTGGCCTCATGGCCCAAAACAAAGATTTTCCCAATGTCCTTCTCCATCAGTCCATTAGCAGGTGCAAAAATTTAAGCTAGTCCTTCATCACTCTGACCTTCCGTCACATCCTTCGTACATTCAACGAGGATGCAGACCTTCTTGCCAATAGGGCATGCAATAGAGCACTGGGCAGCCTACGTTTCAATAATGAGGAATCTCATCAATATCTGCCATGACACCGAAACTCCTCTGTTCTTTCCAAGTCCTCAAATCAGAAATCCCTATCACTTGGAACTGGTTCAAGATCCTCATGATCCATGTCCAAGACTCTATTTGCTCGATGATCCGCCTTCTTTCAGAAAATACATTCCCCTCTTTTGCAAACATGAAACCCACCGACTTATCTCATTTCATGACTCCTGTTCTGCACTCGTTGTCTCCCTCCCGTGACTGCTCCTCCCTGCTTAATCCTCTATGCCTCCCATCTTATTTATTCACACTCCTCTCTTCCCCTTCTCATTTTGTCCTCAGGTCTTCCAGAGCTTTCCTCCCGTTAGTTTTTTCTTCTGCCGATCTAAAGGAACATCACCTTTGATTTTTGTTGTTCTTTTTTCCCGAAGGAACAGCAGAAAAGGATCAGCAGAAAAAACGAAACAGCAGAAAAGGAACAGCAGAAAAGAAAAACGCAGCTTCAACAGGTTTGTCAAGCTTGAAGCAAGTCGGCACCGACAACAAACCTGAAGAGATCACTACTCAACACATTAGCCACAGTAATATAGATTGATATGCTTTGTAAATGTTGGTATTTATTATTGTAGTTTGTTAGGATTTACCTTTGGTCTTTGGTTTTTAGAAGCCCAAAAAGCAGGATTAAGGTGGAATTTTGTTTAAACTGTAACCCCTTCTTCCCTAGCTCTTCTTGGCACCTCAGCATGTATTTCAAGAGCTCGGTCTCCCTCTTTTTTTAGATTTATAATAGCAACCGAATTTGTCAAAAAAAAAAAATTTGCATTTGTGTTAATTTTTTCTCTTATTAGATTACATTTTTCCCACCTAATTACTAATTTTTTTCATTTGTGTTTCTCTTTCCCTCTTCATCTCCTTTTAGTCTCCTCCAAATTTGGAAATTTTATTTGATTTATAACATTTATAATGAAGTTCTCTCCAACTTAAAATAGTAACTTCATTTTACTTGCTTTGCACAACATGACTTGAAAAAGAGAATTATTGAATAATTATTCTTGGATACAATTTAATTGATAACATAATTTTACAATTTTACAGTTTTCATTCAAATTATTATTTTAGAATTTACATTATGTGCAGTTTAACTATTCGAAGTTATTGGTTTTTTGCTAGAATTCGATGATAAATTTTTTATGATATTGTAAATTTTCGTTGCTTAAAATGCACTTTCTAAAACAAATGGATTCAAGGCCTTCAAAAGCCATACATCACTCATGGTTCATACATTAAAAAATTTAAACTTACCATTCTCAAAATTTTCAGTAAAATTTTGGATGAATAGACAAACTAATAAACAAATTAAGATTTTACATCATTAATATAATGACAAAAAATTAAATAGATATAAATAACTTTTCAAAAAAAGTGCACAAATGAATGGTTGAGTAGGGCAGGGAAGTAAACCAATGATTTAACATAGAGAAGTGCCTTAACAACACACTTGATCACCGTTTATCCAAGACCCGTTTGCAACATTTTGAATAGTCTATGCAACTCTAAATGATTTGTTGCCCAAGTAGGTTGTTTGTATTTATTACTATTCAAAGTGATCACACTAAACAATGGTGTAATCCAAATTCAAACTGCACTACTACCTCACCACTTGTTTTTATATTAGATTGAATATCGTCTATATCTGATGACCACCATTTTTTTTCACCTATCCATATTTATTTCCTTTCTTGGCATTAGAGGAGAGGACATGACGTAATGACATACTGCATAGTCAGACCCCTCGACACACTAGACCTTTGAAGAGATACCCGATCTCTGAGCTCATTCCACTAGGTGGCCTCTGAGCCCATTCGACCAGTCAATCTTCGGCCTCCAGTGAGACATTAGAAACCCTTTTATTTCAAATGGTATTGTATATATTCGAAGAGTAAAACAAACCAAAACATTATCAATGTACCCTTTGCACCTCTTGGTGCAAATGATAGTTTATTCTTCTTTATCACATGGTTTCTAGTTGAATCGATGCATGGTTGGATACTCAAATATGTTAGGGTATTTTTATGAGGTTAAATTTTGATTAGGTAGCTTCAGGTGAGTTTGGTCAAAGGTAGATGAGTTTGATGTTTTGGCTTGTTTTGTGTACTAGCCATCAAGTTGCATCTTTTTTAGCGGTTGTATTATTTGTGAGAAATATTTTGAAATTTCTAGTTGGATTTTGAGTCTGTTCTATTGGAGGGGAAGTAAACCAGTCAGGACCTGGTATTTTTCCTCATGAGCCCCATTCCTTAGCAACATTTTTTAGTTCCTCAACCTTGGCCCTTACAAGAGATGCTTCATACCTGCTTTTGTATATTTTGTTTGAAGCCTTCCCAATTCCTTGTTAGATTTAGAATCTCGCAAAATGAGGAACTTCAAAGACTTTCAAATGAACCAATCAAAGGTTTCATTTGTTACAAAAAATTGTGAACCTCCTAAAGACAAATGTTTCTAGGATTTTTTGGTTTGTATCCTTTGAGGGAAATCATTGTAAAATTTAAATTTACTCCATGGCGCAAGATCAAGGCCTTTGATTTTATTCATGCAAGATTGCTTTGACCTTGAGGGATGCTCCGACATCATTCCAATAAGTTTAGAAAAAAAATGCTTAGTACAATTATTTAGTTAGTTTCTGGCACATTAGATCATTTGGAAACTTTTTATATAGTTTTCTAAGTTAATTATAGTGTTTATAAGACTGAACTTTATACATTCCATTTAATGTCCATAGTTGTCCCGAATAGCCCCATTCCTTAGCATCATTACAAAAACCTATAACAAGTGTATCATGTAGTGGTAAATTATTAAAGACTAATAAAAGTATAATGCAAACCACTCCAACAATCTAGAATATGTCATGTCAATGAATCAAAAGTTGAAAACATAAACTTTCTTTGCTATCCTCCATTACAAAATTTATTTCGAACTTCAAAGAATTGTTTATTTTTCAGCCACAAACAAAGATCTTTTTTGCACCCGCTTGGTTAGGTGGAATTACCCTTACTACAATATTTGGTTGGGTTCTATAGATCCCTGGAATTATTGAATTTAGTATGGTAAAATCAATGAGATTGTTCATGACCATTTTTTACTTGCAGAAATCTCCAAGGTGGCTTTTGAGTACAAGGTGAATGCATGACACAGAGAAGGTTTTGCAAAAATTGCAAGGAAGGAGGATGTGTCAAGTATACCATGACTTCTAGAGAATTCTTACATGTATCATTTGTGAAATTCATAATATAATTATGTTTAGGATTTCAAATGTTCAATATTTCAAACATTTTTCTAATAAGTCATGATTATTCCTCAAAATTCTTATTTGTGAATTGCTCTTTTGAAGTCAGCTATTGTCGAAAAGTTATTCTAGACATTTCCACAATATTACATTGCCATTGGGCTCATATATTTATTTCTATTTTAACCTTAGGTTTTTCTATTACATTTTGTAGGTTTTTTTACTTCATTTTTCATCCATGTAATAAAACAACACAGCTTGAAAATGTCTTGTTCATTGATACCAAGGATTAATAGTTTGACCCTATACCATATCTTTTGTAGGGATCAATCTGTCACTTTCAGAAATGATCATGGTTCCTTTTGAGTTCACCCACATTAAGTTAATAATAGTTTTGTTAAAATGCATAGTTGTTTGAGAGCACCTTTTTCTTATGCTAAGAGGAAATAATATTAATTTAATTTATTCACAACAACAATTCTACTTTTGAGTGAACCTAACATAATAGCCCATGTGAATGGCCCTAAATTGCTGGAAGAAAATAATTAATTTACTTGAAACATAATATTATATATATATATATATATATATATATATATTATATATAATATAATATATATATATATTATATTATTATAATATTATATATATATATAATATATATTATATTATTTTATATATATATAAGAGCTTGACATAAAACATAACATAGCCACCTCACATAGAGTAGTTAATCTATCATAGCATTCCGTTTAACAACACCTTAAACTTTTTATTTCTTGTTTTAATTTTTCTATATAAATGCATGTTAAAGGCCAAGCTTGCAAAATTACGACAATAAATGTTTGCTTTTCCTACAAAATCACGGGGGAGAGGTGCTAGTGAAGACTTTGACGTTAGTAAAAATGTATGTTCTTGTTTTGGACTTGTGGGGTTTCAATAATTTGGAAATTCAACTCTTTTGAACAAGTTTACAGGCACCTTCTCTGAGGTATGTTATATGTTTTAGCAACATTTGCATGTTTGCGTATTTCTTAATGATACTTGCAGTATAATGAAAACCTCCAACAATCTATAATATTTCATGTCAATGAATCAAAGTTGAAAACATAACCTTTCTTTACTATCCTCCTTTACAAAATTTCTTGCAAAATTGAAAGAAATGTTTGTTTTTCAACCACAAACAAAGACCTTTTTTATGTGTTTTACCCACTTGGTTAGGTGGGATTAACCTGACTACAATCTTAGCTTGGGTTCTATATATCCTTGGACTTATGGAATTTAGTATGGTAAAAGCAATGAGATTGTTCATTGATATTAAGTAGTCAAAGATAATTAAGCAGCTGTGAGAGACAGACAAAAGTGACGCATATCAAATTGTCTTGTATAACATAAATATTAGTGAAATTTTAGTTTGCACATTTTGAACCTCCTAAATACAAACTTTGCCATATTTGTATGGTTTATATCCTTCTATGGGAATCATTGTAAAATTCAAACTTACACCATGTTGCAAGACCAAGGCCTTTGGCTTTATTCATGCAAGATTGCATTAACCTTGAGGGATGCTATAACATCACTCCATTAATAATTGTGATTGGATTTCTTCTTTAGGATGGTGCCCAATATTGGAATGGTCATGATGGATCAACTCCACAACCCTAAATGTGATAACAAAACAATGTAGAGTGTGTTGGCGTAGTTGAATAAATCAACAAAATGGTGTATGGAATTAGTAGTCACTTCAGTCCTTGATGCAACCTACCTATACTATTGGTAATCTAGTTTTTCATGAGCAAACCTTTTTATTTTTCCACACTAACAATTTATAAACTTGGATTGATTTCCCATCTTAAGCTTTACTTATCATCGAGATACTTGTCCAAACCATTGTTTTCTTGTGGATCCTTTTCTTTTTGTTGTACATCAAACCATTCTTAGTTATGTGAGTTGTAAAACACTTTAAACTTGAATTTGTAAATTACTGGTCTTCACCTACTAATTGACAGGGTGTTGATCTCTCTCTATATTTGTGGTGTTTTATTCATTTTCACTATATTCTGCATGATCTTATAGTATTTAATTCTATTTTGCAATATAAATTACCATTTTCAAAATGATCACATATAAAGAATTCTTTTGATCCAAAACCTGGTAAAGTAATTTGAATGCATGTGTCCAATATTTTCAAAAACTGCTAGATTTTTACTTTACACATTCACAATACCAAATAATGTTCACATAATTTGGTATATCCTTTTCTGGGCAATTAAATAAGTTTACTTGGCTATCATTTCCAATTTTCTTGGGTATATTTATGATTTTTACTTTACACATTAGAAATATTGAATAATGTTCACATAATTTGATATATCCCTTTTTGGGAAACTAAATAAGTTTACTTGCCTTTCATTTCCAATTTTCTTGCGTATATTTATATGTTTGCTTACTTTTCCTGTTGATTGGTTTACAAGCACAAGTTTTTTTGCTGTGATTATCTTACTTTTCCTCTAATTGGACAAATCAAGTTAAGAAGTGGAATCAAAGCAGTACAAAAAGGAGAATAAGAAAAATTGTCTCAGTTGGAGATCTCACATTTGGGGATAATGTTAATGGGTAATCATCCCCTTCTCATAGATATAATTGTTAATTTTCTTGGATTTCTTCATTCACAAGCATCTTGTTGTTTAGCAATTTTATTTTAAATCTTGTATGAAAGTCTTCTGTTCAAATCTTGTTTGTTGACATTTTGCATTCTCCTCTTAGGTTGGCTTCATAGGGAGATTTTTTATGTTACTGAGGATCCCTAATATTCTCTAGGTGTCAAAGTTGTAGAATATCTCCCCAGGTGATCCTAGCTGCCATATGAGCAGTTGAATAACTTGAATGTTCTATTGTCTCTCAAATATCTTTTAATGCTTGTTGTAAGATTATTTAATTGTATTAATTTCCAACAAATGACCACAAAATTAGGGTCAATGGGACTGTTGAGTACAAAGGTATTAATACAAAGTGGGAGTTTAGAAACAACTCCTTGTTGGGTGCAGTAATTACAGTTATGAAAACTCCTTCAACACTTAATTGTCAGCTTAGGGGTTTCATAAACTTAGAGACAAAGCACACGAAATTGCATAAATTATATGAATTTTTCCAAAATCTATTCATACTTCCTTAATTGCAATCTTGCAGAATTAAAAAAGAAAAGATCACCAGGCAATTTACACCAAAGATATTCTAGTGTTGGAATATGAAATAAAGTACTTTTGCAGGAAAATAAATGAAAGGAATTCTCAAAACCTCTTGCAAACAATATTTGATTAATGAAAATGTAAATCTATGTTTATCTTTAGTATAATTGTGTGCCAGGTTAATAATTGGACCCTTGAAGATATCTACTTGCTTATAGAATTTCTTCCCTGTACTAAGTTATTATTCCTGTACTTCTGCAATGTGCTTGCACTAGTACCAGAACAAAGCTTAGGTGTTGGGAGTATATTTTACACATGTACTGAAGATTTATGTCTTCATTCAGAAGCTCTGAGCCTCAAGGCTAGAGCACTCTGTTCCTATATCAGGAGATCGATTCCTGTACCAGGATAGAGGTTCCTACACCAAGTTTTCCAATCCTTCTTTCGAGAAAATAAAGAATGTGTTAACTAGGAAAAAGATCTTGCAAAGGTGAACAAAACTTCAAAATAAATTCCTCAAATCGAAAGATGCTTCAACCAATCTTAATTTCTAAAACAAGAATTAATTTCCAAAGTCAAAGCACACACTTTCTTTAATTAAGGAACTTCTGTATGTAATCTAAGAGATCATTCAATTGTGACAGCAGGCTTCAATCTTATAATAGTTATCTACACAAACTAATCTGCATTCATAACCTTTTGAGCTCAGAAAGATTTCCTTTAAGAATCATTACACAAAATTTTTATCTTTCCTAAACAGCATAAAGTGTGGGCACAAACCAGTGTGTGTTGCAATAGCGTTCCATTTCTTATTATCATAAATATGTTTAATTCAAAATATCAAAAGAAATTCAGAATAGAAATCATGCTCTTTAGAATCACATTGAGACTTATCAAATAAAAATAAAAGACTATTACTGTAATGAACTAGAAGAATAGGCATGCAAGACTGTAAATGCACTAGTGCAAGAATGTGTGTTTGCACAATCCAGGCAAAAATTGAGATTAAACTTCAAAGCAAGAAACCATAAAATTAAGCTTCAATCGAGCTCGCACACCATGGATCCATCACACTATAATGAAATCAAATTCAAACTTTGCAAAAAGATAAAAGAAGAATCTATTTACGTCACACTTTGCATTAAAAATAATTAACACACCTTAATCGAAAAAGAGAAGAACACAAGGGAGAATGAGCTGGGTCGGTTGGGCCCTAGGCAACTAGCTCATTTCCCTATTTAGGAAACGTAAATATTCAGCTCTTTAGTCAATGCATTAGCACAAAATTACAATGCAAGATTGAGAAATTATGGCATAGTTCCTTTCTATTAATGATCAACAAATATACATCATGAATTCGAATCCAGCCCAGAGTGAGGGCGATACAACCAAAATTACAAAAGGACAGAATCACAGTATCCTTGTTATAGCTATCACTCCCTCCCATTTTCTATCTGAGTCCTACATTTTATGCATTCATTCAAGCCTGTGGCCGTAACCAAATTACAACAAGCATTCCAGTCTGAGTCTTTCGGCTATAAAAAAATAAAAATAATAGCTCGTGCTAAGCCTTTTGGCTATAAGAAAACACTATTCTAGGTATTTAGTTGGTGACCTAATATCCACCATATCCCTGATTTCCTCTACGCTCCGAGCCCAACTCAAGTTGATCGTTCTAGAACATGGTGTCCACATGGAATGGTGAGTTGTCATGGTAGTTGAAGATTCACCAATGGTGCAAGAATCCTACATGCACTCAATCATGCTAACAAGATGATTAATTCATTGTCTATCAAATACTTATAGGAAAAGAATTGTTAGTTGCAAAGATTTAAAGGTATTAAATCTATGAAAATGATTAATTAAGCACATTCGTAACCCTTAAACATGAAACGTAAAGCTAGTGCAAGAAGGGAGATGATTCTTGGACTAGTGCAGGAATAGGGGGTTTGCAAGGTTAAAACAGAGGTATAAGGTTATGGTTTTGAAGGGAAAAAGGGTTAAAAAATGAATCAATTTAGCCTACCAACATCCTCCCCTCCTTAAGTTGTTGTGGTTCCTCACACAACCTTTATGTGCTACAAAAAACCGAAACATAAGGGCCTCCCTTTAATTCTGAACTTGTATATTGATCCCTACTTTCATTAACTTTGCCTTCCTGCTTCAAACCATTTTAAGTTTCTTGGCCAACTTCTTAATACGTTCATAACACTTCGAAGCCCGATACTTCCATATCTTAACTTGTCGTTTATGTTCCTTCACCTCCCCTACCAACTCATTGTTTGCTCGTTTATGCTCTGTATGCTTCTCTTTCATGGATCGATTTAACACCTCCAAGCCATAAACATGTTGCTTGAGTTCTTCTATCCAATTGTTCAAACAAAGGGTGGAGTCCTCCACTCTCAATTCCTCGGGCGCATACTTTTCGGTAGTCGATTCCAAACATTTGAAATCATCATCACGGTCAAAGTTATCCTGGACACCTTTCAATTCCTGCATTGTAATATCATCAAGGGTTTCTACACCCAGAATTTCAATGTTGCTAAGGGACTCAGGACCCTGCATTTTTACCTTATCAAGGGTTTCAGTACCCTACTCCTTAGAATTATTAAGGGATTTAATACCCTGCTCATCTATCTCACCAAGGGTTTCAGTACCATGCTCCTTAGAGTTATTAAGGGATTCAATACCTTTCTCATCTATCTCACCAGGGGTTTTAGTACCCTACTCTCCAAAATCGTTGAGAGTTTCAGCACCCTGCTCATTCATCGCATCAAGGGTTCTAGTACCCTGCTCTTCAAAATTGTTGGGGTTTCAGCACCTTGTGCCCTGTCATCCATCTGACCCTCTGTCAGGTCCTTACTTGTACTCATCATCACCTTTATTTTCTTCATTCTGCCAAAGAGGACTGACAATGGTGTGTCATCTTCCTTCTCCACATAGTCACCATCAACCACTGTATGAGTCACTGCTTCAGTAAGAACCAAAAGATTATCTTTACTTGGCGAAGCAAGTGGTGAGTCATCTAATAGTATCGGAGAGGTTGAATGAACGTGAGCTACCCTTGAGGAGGAAATTCTCTGCCTGGCCGACCTCCTCATCTCGATGGGACGCGGGGTCATCGTTTCCAACTTCTCATTTTTTCCTGCACTCTTCTTCTTAACCAACTTCAGTTTTGTTGTACCTTCTTTTAAGCCTAATTTTTAGCACTTTTCTTTTGAGTCGACTTCTCTACTCTCCGCCCTTGAAACTCTTTCAAGAATTCCTCCCAAGTCACACTTTTAGCTTCCATCTCTTTCTTAACTAAGATTGTGATCAGCCCGTGGTGATATAATTTGTATGCGGCCTGATTGGATTTTCCTTTCTAAACCCCTTTCGCCATCTTTTCTAGACTTATGAGAAAATAATATGGGAAATTTATGAGCTTACTAGACTCAAACTGCAAGAGTAGGCTTATGTGGTAGAGGAAAGTTAGTGAGTAGTGGCCCTCACAAGTAAGTAACTTCTGCAACATATACAGGATTTCCTTCCACTTCTTGTTCATAGTGTTCGTTGGGGGCCATTTTTCCAATCCACCTTCTACTTCAGGTTGACCACAAATCGATGCCATAGTTTCTTTTCTAACTTCCCTTTCTTGAACCATTTATCCCCTACTACTGGCAAACCTGTAGCCTGAGATATTGATTCTTCTGTTACTGTAAATTCTAACGAACCAACCTTGGCTTGACTTGGCTCCCATAGAAGGTCTAGGAAAATGTTATTGCTACATCTGAGTCAAACCCATCAAACTTCTGCAGGAACGGGAGGAACCCGGATTCCTACAAGATTACAAGACTATTCCTGTACTCAGTTGTTTGTTCCATCTCTATGGATCATGGCTCAATCCTTACAGGTACCATGTCTGTTCGAATTCACCCACTCTTTGTTTAAAAAACTATATCATAGCAAAAAGAACTCAAATGGTGATCAAGCTACACATCCATTGTTATATCAACCATTTCATGAAAGGTCGTGCTTCATTATTAAAATTACACAGATGTGAATGTGCATTAGTGAAAGTACAGGTAGGCGATGATGATTAGGAGAGGCGGCGATTTAGAAAATAATTTCACATAACGATCATGCAAGGTTGGACATGGGGTGAGGTTATTATGTTCAAGTGATAATTTTACCAAGGGAAGGTAAGTATTGAATTTCGGGAGAATCGTACCACTCCGCATTTACTCCATGATTTCACATAAGGCATACTTCGTACTCATTGAAAAGATAAGATAGCCTAAAATATCCTTGTACTTAAATGATGTCTTCCTAATTTAGTAAATGATGAAACAAAGCATTAATCATTATACAAAATGAATGTCATGATCTGCAGGTAGTACAGTTATTTTTCCTGTACAAAGGTTCCTGAAATAAAAGATAAGCTTCAACACACATTTTTTTCTCCACCAGGTGTTCCTGCACTGGAACATATGTTTTTGAATTAGGTGTGCTCGGAAGTGAGGATTCATGCACTGAACGTGCCTGTACTGAATGTGTTTGCACCAACCATGCCTGCACCGAGCATGCTTGCACTACCCATGCCTGCACCGAATATGCTTGCACTTGAACAATTCCTGCTGCATTTATTTATATACCTTTTTTTTTGGATTTTCCTTAAATTTCATTTCAAGAGAGAAGAAATCAGATTACAATAGGCTGGCATAGCTACTTACCAATTGAAGTTCAAACTGCTGCTGCACTTGCTGCATGAAGTCTTCCTTTGTGATGGGCTAAAAATATACTTTAAGCTTATGCCCATTCACAAGGAAAACTGAATCTCGCCCATCGATGGTTTTGACTTCTACAACCCCATTGTTGAAGACTTGAATTACCTCATACGGTCCCATCCAATAAGTATGGAACTTCCCTTTAAAATGTTTAAATCTAGAATCATAGAGAAGTGCCCAATCACCTTGTTGGAACTGCTTTTTCCTGATAAATTTGGCATGCCACTTCTTGTGTTGTTGTTGCACCAAAATATTTTGTTGAATAACATCCCTCCAAAATTCATCCAACTCATTTAGCTGCAATAGACGTTGTTGTTGTGCCTCTAAGAGATCTAGATCCAACTGAACTGTAGTCCTGAAAGTCTTTATCTAAAACTCAATTAGCAAAAGGACTTGTTTTCCATACACCAACTCATATGGTGTATGCCCCGTGATGTTCCTCTAAGTGGTTCAATAAGCCCATAAGGCTTCAGGCAACTAACTAGCCCAATCCTTCCTATGCATGTTTACTGTTTTGGTGAGGATGGTTTCGATCACCTTATTTTTGGATTCCACCTAGCCCTTTTCTTGCAGGTGTTATGGTGTAGATTTCTTGTGTCGAATCTTATACTGATTCATGACTTCTTGTACCAAGTTAGAAACAAACTGTGGTCCATTGTCAGAAAACATTTCTCTAGGAACACCAAATCTAGTAAAATTTTCATTAAACAAAAAAACAACAACAACTTTTTCAGTGGCAAAAGAAATAACTTTAGCCTCTACCCATTTGGTAACAAAATTAGTACAAACCAAGATATGTCTTTTATTTAAAGAGGTGGTATTTATGGGTCCTACAAAATCAATAGCCCATTTTTCAAAGGGCTCAATCATGACTTGAGGACATAAAGGCATTTCATTGGCTTAAATAGGTTGACCCATTCGTTGACAACTATCACAACGTCTAACATATTGTTCAGCATCCTTAAAAGAAGAAGGCCAAAAATAGCCATTGCGTAAAATTTTATATGTAGTTCATTTGTCAGCAAAGTAGCCACCGCAAGGTTCATCATGGGAAAATTTTAAAATATAAAACATTTCTTCCTCTCTTACACATCTACGAATAACAAAATCTGGTCCACTGTAAAAGAGGTCTCCCTGTATCCAAGAATATGAAGCACTTTTTTGAATAATATTTTGCTTTTCACGAGTGGATAAGTGAGGTGATGTCTTTCTGGTGACCAAATAGTTGGTTATGTCAGCAAACCATGGAGATTTTGCTGACAAAGAAAAAAGATGTTCGTCAAGGAAATCATCATCAATAGGAATTGCTTCACGAGGATTGTTTAATCTGGAAATATAATCAACTATAGCATTAGACTTTCTTGGCTTATCAATAATTGTAACATTGAATTCTTGTAATAGAAGTAACCACCTAGTCACTCTACCGCTAGCTAAAGGTCTATTCATTAAATATCTTATAGCAAAATGATCAGTACGCACATAAACTTCATATCCTATAATGTAATGTCTGAATTTATTAATAGCAAAAGTAACGGCTAAAAATTCTTTCTCAGTCACTGTATAGTTAAATTCGGAAGGTGAAATTTTTTTACTAATGTAGTAAATAGCATAGGACTGTATATTCTCCTCTTTTCCTAAGGCTGCACCAATAGCAGAGTCTGAAGCATCGAATGAAATATGAAATGGTAGGGACCAATTTGGTCCTCTCAAAACTGGTGCCTGTACTAATTTTTCCTTCAATGTTTCAAACAACTGTTGGCAAGTCGTGGACCAAGTGAATTCACTATCCTTAGCTAGTAATCGAAAAATAGGCATAGCAATCTTGGAAAAAATTTCAATGAATCTTCGATAATAACCATCATGTCCCAAGAAACCTCTCACTTCCCTTTGAGTTTTGGGTGCAGTCAGATGAATAATAACTTCAATATTAGCAAGGTCTACCTGAATACCTTTGTCAGAAATCAAATGACCAAGAACCACTCCTGCTTTGCACATTAATCTAAATTTTTTATCACTCAAAGTATGATGGACCTCTTCGCAACGTAAAAGAAATTTTTCTAAATTTTTAAGAGCTTCATCAAATGAGTTACCAAATAGAGAAAAGTCATCCATATAAATCTCAACACATTCAATATCAGCAAAAATAGCTAGCACAGCCCTTTAAAAGGTAGCGTGTGCATTACACAACCCGAAAGGAAGCACTCGATAGGAGAATGTACCCCAAGGGCATGTAAATGTGGTTTTGTCTTGATCTGAGGATGTGATGTGGATTTTGTTATGCCCACTAAATCCATCTATAAATGAAAAGTACTTTTTACTAGCAAGGGTATCTAGCACCTTATCGATGAAAGGAAGGGGAAAGTAATCCTTGAGAGTGGCTTTGTTTAAATCTCGATATTCAACAAAAATAATCCATCTTGCATCTTTCTTAGGGACTATCGCTAATGGAGAGACCCACTGGTTGTCAGAAATGGGGTAGATGAAATTAGAATCTAAGAATGTTTATAATTATTCCTTAACAATATCTCTTAGTGTGAGATTCATTCGTCTCTGGGGTTGTCGGATAGGTCGGGATCCCTCCTGGATATAGATATGATGAGTACAAGTCTCAGGAGGAAGGCCTTTCTTGTCTTCATAACTCCAAGAGAATGCATCCAAATGATCTCCCAGCAAGGTAACAAGCTACTCTTGCTGAGATGAATCGAGGTCTAAACTAATGTGCAATGATTTGCTTGGACTAATTTCAACAAGAGTTTTCTTGGGCTCAAGGGTATAGGAAGATGATGCCACAGTATGGGATAAGGAAGGTTGGGAATCAGATTTTTATTGAAAATGCAGACTAAAGATCTGATGAAGTGTATCAAAACTAAGCATAATGTCTAGATTGTTCAAGAAATCTCGCAATTCACCATCTTGAGCAAACTTGGTATGATGTTGAATCGACAAAATAGGTCGAGTCTCCTCATCACTACTGTCGTAATCTAACCATAATGTATCCTTGAGTTCCCGAATAGATCTAGCAGGTAGGTATAAGATGACCTTTTCCTAGAGTCTCCATGTGAAATGTACATATCACTGGAGCGACATCCAATATAAGCATCAACCATGGCAAGCTATGGTCATCCCAGAATGAAAGGATGTTCTCCCACTGGATTCTTTGGCTGAAGCACAATGAAATATGCAGGGTATTCCTATGAATCTATAGAGACAACCATGTCATCGAATAATCTATCGGGCTTGATTTTAGATATGTCTGCAAGTTCAAGCATGGTGGGTGTATGTTTTGGGAAGTTTTAGTGTCTACGGATAAACGCTTAAACCCCTAGACTAGTAGCTAAGTCTAGAACAATAGTGAAAATCATTCTCTATTTTTTCTATGACCAATAGATTAAATAAGAGGCAAAGAAGACTACTTGTAGCTTTCACTTACTCCTTATCTCCCTTGACCAACTCTATCGCTCCTTTCCGTACTTAATCCGCTTGAAGAGTACCTGCACACAGACAGAAGACAAAAACTGATCAAAGCATATGTTAATGATCTATTGATTAAACATAGCATGGAATCAAGTGCATGATACACATATGAAAGCATAAAGGCATAACACGAACATATGGAAAAATATTTGAACACTTTATTAGTAAAAGGAAGAGTTACAACCCAATTTGCTCGATTCAACATCACTCCTCCAATTCAATCCCATCCTCTCCTCATAACAAGAAAGACATTTTAACATCATTACAATACTTCAAATCAACTCAAGTCTTATACTAACATCATCTCCCTATAATTCAATAATTTCCAGCCCTTGATCACTTATATGAGTGGTATTTTTATAGGTGAATGAAGGAAGTTATGTCATAAAAGGTGATAATGAATGCCCTCCAGAACTTAGGATTTAGTTGCATGGAGGAAGGGATAAAGGGATTGATGTTCCTTAACTCCCTACTTCATCCAAATACGAGCTCAAAGGAGTAGATAAACTTGGGAAACTTCTAGATGCATCCAATGGATAAGAATATTCCCAAACCCCAATGCAATTTCGCTCAAATTAGCCCAGCGCAGGCCAAAGAGGGCTCAAGTGTGCTACATAGCACTCTATCAGTGTATGGTCTGCATTGCAGTGCATCCTAATGAAGGTCCGCCTACGTTTATCTTCTTAGAGTTAGTTTCTAGATGATTTCAGTCATGAAACTTCTTGGGAAGCTAGGCATTCTGATGGTTGACTTCTTTAGGGCATGTAACAAATGAATTAGGGTTTGATGGGCCCTAATAGTACTGATCTGTAGGTTGGGGTTGATGTGCCAAAATGGATCTGTAACAGTTGCCCCCTAAAGCATGAAGTCGTAAATATGTATGTCGAGTGAAATGCTTTATCATGTGGAGAGGAGGTTTCGAAGCAAAAGGTTACCTGCATCAATTAAAATACATATATCATGATAATTTGATTTTTTCTCATGAACTTGCTAAAGGAAGGCATACCCATGCTTAGCTTATAAAATCTCATTACATGTACAAATATAGTCGTATATAGATATAGACCCATGAATGGATGACCATGAATGTAAGGCCGTTGTACATTTGATTTAGTACTTCTAAAAATATCACAGCCCGGATGGATGAAACTAGATCTGGGGTCTTCAATATCGGTCAATATTTCACTCAAGTACAAGTCTAACCATGTGAATAGATGATATGAAGTCGAACATGGGAAGACAACATCTAATTACCAGCCAATGATGTAAGTTGTTAATAGACGCGAGAAGAATCACCAATAATGATAATGACCCTCAACGTACTACATTACATTTCGCATGGTGTGAATAAATGGTTTGATGTTGAACACCATACAAAGTCTTTCGGTTGAAGGCCAGTGATGTCAACCTATTGCCGGAAGCGAGAAACCAGCCATTGATGTATGCAAGCTTCAAGGTACTAAAGGGGTTTTTCTAAGTCAACTTCTTCGTTGATGTGCTGAAGTCGACAAGAAGTGACTCATCGCAAGAGGGTCTTGATGTATCCCACATCAATGACACAAAATGAGGTAAATGATTTTGGAGATGAAAAATCGACTGACGGCAAAAGGTTCAGGAATGGTGATCATGAAAATGAAGGTTTACGGTATCGCAAAGGATGAAGTTTGAACTGAATGACTTCTCTTGAACATGTCAGCGACACTAAAATGAATTGGTAGCATTGACCCAAAACAAAGTAATGGATGATATGATAGACCAATGGTGTGATAACCATCAAGCTGAATGACCAACCCACATAGTCACGGTGATGAGGTGAAAGTGTCATGTTCAAGAGCGAATTACTACCATAAAGTATTTTGCCCTTTCTCCAATTTTTCCCAGTCATTGCTGACCAGTACCTCTTTATTTTTTATCAAGCTTGACGAGGATAAAATATGCTTGTTGTATAATTTCACCCTTAGGGTGAATCCATCGATATTTGATGCTTTAACGAGTCCAGCAAAGGTGAAACTCAGTCTTGTCTAAATGGACAAGTTTGTCGCTATTTGATGTTTTTAACGAGTTTAAAAACAAAGATAACTTGGTCCTTTTCATGTTTAGGGAGTTTAAAAAGGGACGAAAAGGAAACTCCACAAGTTATTTTTCGTATATTAATCTCTAAAGTCCGAAAAAAGCGTAAAATAATACAAGAGAGATATCATTTCCAATCCTTTGACAAGCTAGAAAAGGCAAACGCTCGGCAATATTTTCATGTTCAGAGAGTCTGAAAAGAGCTTAAGGAGGACTCCAAGGGGGTTCCTTTTTTGTTTTTAAAAAAGCTCGAAAAAGAGACAAAATCTTGCTCAAAACACCATCAAAATAGATTAAAAATACATGTTTCATGGATAAAATGAATAAAAACTAATGTTTACTTGATTAATGTGCAAGAAAGAAGCATAAAAACAAGTTTTACCATTCGTTTTTACCATTTCACATTTACCCTTTGATTTTGGTGCTTTGGAGCAGTTTTTACCTTGAAGTTCACCAGCTAATTGTGGAGGATTTAATGGACCATTCCTCGTGCCATCTAGACCATGTAGGAACTATCTCTGTTATCTTTCATTTCATTCCATTCATTTTCAGTTTCAGACAAAAATTTTGAGTTTTTGAGGCCACTAGGGTTTCAATTTTGAACTTTGGAATCAGCGCACCCTTTCAATATCAAAAGGTGCACTGCATTGCACACACATAGAAGGCTACATGCATTGCAGCACATTGTCTCTAAGGGAGGGGTGCATTGGGCGCAAAACCCAAATTTACATAGCTAAATTCTTCCAAAATTTTCTCTGTTTTTTGCCAAAAACGGATCCTAATTTGTCTAATGGTTGTATTGCAGACATTCATCAGATCAAAATGGTGATTATATGGAGAGCACAAATAACAAGATATGATTGCCCTAAATAATTAGGGTACAATTGAGGCCCTAAGGAATTGCAGGTTACTCCAGTATTTTCGATTATCTAGCATGCGACAGCAGATTGAAATTTTACAGTTCCTTGTCTATTCATGAGATCCTATTGATAAGGCCTTTCACATTAGGGACAAAGTGATCCCATTTACCATCGATGATATCTACTTTCTGACTGGATTATTGAGGCGGGGTGCCCCCATCTCACTATCTGGATTTTCCAAAGGAGGTGAATCTGTGAGAGACTACATACAACAGTTCTGCCGGGAAGGTGAACAACCTAGCATCGACGAAAAGATTAACATCAGGGATGTTATTGATTTACCATTGATTACGATCCTCTTTACCATTTCCAAATTGGACGGCATCGTGACACTACACTTGGCAAACAAATCATACATGCAGTATGCTTCAGAGTGTTTAGAGCGAAAAGTGTTCAACTAGTGCAAGGCAATACTTTTATCCACGAAAGAATAAATGATCGAGGTGAAAAGCGGAAATACAAAGAAATTTGGCTATGGGTCGATCCTGATTTCTTTCGCCTTGGAGAGAATTCCACTTATGTAGCCACAACTTGTTTCACTAGGTGTATCTGGAACTAGTGATCCACGGATGCAGAGATGGGTAGATCTTATGGCTAGGCATGTTGGTCAGTGATTGATCTCATTTGCCCCTGCATTCTTTGAATGGTTTGATCGAAAAGCTGTGGCCATCGCAGAATATCCATATTTAGGAATGGATTTCCTTGGTGATGATGATTTGATGTTACCAGTTGGAGCACAATGGGGTGCTATTGGTAAATTGTTTGACCAAAGTGTTTTTTTATTTTAAAGTTTCTACGTTTTTTTTGTTTGTTTTTTTATTAACTCCAAGACTAAACAAAATCATTTTTTATGTATGCAGATGTTGGACATGTTCGACCTGTGGGGCACCAACGAGAGGCAGGTGGACCAACACATAGACCTATTGGGAGAGTAGTTCTCCGAGACTTAGATTTAGCCGAGACATTGGCTGAGCTACAGAACCACATAGAGGGTTTGACCCTAGGCATTCCAGATGTCTGAATCAAGTAGTTGCCTATGTGACTACAGTGCCACACCATTGGTGTGCTGAGTCAATGAATGAGACTTTTACGCATGATAGCACAGGCTGTGACCTGTTACCATGAGCACCACTAGTTTACTTAGATGTTTTCTGCATACATTTTGAGTTTTTGGGTGAGATGACCAATTTTTGTCTTGGACACAAACTGTTTGTAAAAACTTTTAACTATTTGTTTTACTTTCAGAGTTTTATTATGGTTAAGTGATACAATCCTATTAAACTAATGATGTGAATTAAAAATATTTACTTTACATATGTCACAAATATCTATTTAACACATAATTCGCTAGAGAATCGGTGAGTGTGTTTAGATTTCTGGAAATATTTGATATTGAATAAACTCAAAAAACCTTTCCAAAATAAAAACTCTAAGGAACATGTGATGAATTGCTAGGTTTCAGACGGTATAAACGCCAGTAAGTTGTAGTATAGCGAGTTGCGAGTCTAGCCTAATGATGATTCGGCATATGCCAAATGAAATTGCATCAGAGAGAATTTTAATCAACGTGCTATACTCAGTGATATTGTTCATCGATCGACCAATACAAATCCCTCTAAAACTCACTAACTCGCCACTTGGAGCGAAAATGGCCCATGCTGCAGAGGATAGATTCTGCATACTACGACTAGCCCCATCAGCATAACCAACAAATGGTTTCGAAAAGTTCGAAATCTGCAACAAATTCAAAGTGGATTACTTACCCAAATAAGAACTCTAAAAGAAACATACACAAGCATACAATCAAAGCATATATACAGTGATTTTTACTACACTTAACTAAGCGTAATAATGTTTAAGGTACAGCCCATTACGGGGTTGTGACAATGGACTCCCATCATAATCTACTAGCGTGTAGGCACCCTTTGTCAAAACACGCTTAACAAGATTAGGGCCCATCCAAAGTGGTTCAAATTTTCTTGCGCCAAGTTTATCAGACTCCTGATCATAAAGCAAGATCAGGTCACCTTTTGAGAAGACACGAGGCTTGACATTTTTATCATATTGTGTCTTAATATGTTTCTTGTGCACTTCATTAGCCTACGCTGCATCACGATGGGTTTCATCCATATGGATTAACTCCAAGAAACGTGCTTCTTCTTCAAAAGTGTCAGGTAGCAGGTCAATCGTGAGTTTGAGAGATGGGCTTTCACATTGGATTGGTAAGATTGCTTCCAAACCATACACCAATTGAAAGGGTGTAAATCTAGTCGCATTTCTCACCGAGGTTCGATATGCCCACAAAGCCGAGTACAAGATTAAATTCCAATTTCTTTTATGAACTCCAATCATTCTTTGCAACATGTGCTTAAGGACTTTGTTGATAGCCTCAACTTGTCCAATAGCTTGTGGGTAGTATGGAGTAGAACTATCATGTGACAGTCCTAACTTGGTGGTCAACTCAACCATCATGTAATTGTGAAAATTTGATCCATGATCTATACCTATGGCTTGTGGTACACCAAACCTAGCAACCACATGGTTGAAGAAAAATAAAGCAGCCTTTTTTCCACTGTTGTTCAATGTTGGCATTGCCTCGGCCCATTTGTTAAAATAGTCAACGATGACTATAATATACCCATGACCCCCGGATGAGGTGGGGTTACATGTCATAAAGTCAATGCCCCATTTGACGAATGGGCCAACAGCAATGACTGGATGTAGTGGTGTAGGTGGTAATCTGGTTTTTTGGTCAAATATCTGGCAAGCATGGCAACTTCTGATAGCAATAATGCAATCTTTGAATATGGTTGGTCAGAAGTAACTAGCACGGAGAATTCTCTGCGCGGTAGCGTAACCAGATAAATGTCCACCACAAGCACCTGAATGACATTCATTCAAAGCTTTTTCAGCTTCCTCATGAGTGAGGCACCTATGCAAAATCGTATTGACACCACGATGATAAAGTGTATCACCAATGATCAGATAATCTTTGGCTTGGTATCAATTACGTTGTTGTTCAAAGTAAGAGGTATTAGGCCGAAAAGCTTGGGTCTCAAGATAGACCAGTGTATATCCATACCATGGATCACTTGACGAGATAAGAAACAGAGACTCATCCAAGATTGATGCTTCTGATGTTATATCATTGGAGGATGAGGGAAGGTCACAAAGTAACTTGGCGAAGACAAGAGATTTCTTTGATTTAGATTTGATGAATTCTAAATCAAACTCCTGCAAAATAAATATCCATTTTGAATATTTTCCCCCCAGCAATTGATGTGACAAAATGTATGTCATAGGGTTGCAATCTGATATAATGGTAGTTTTACAGAAGAGGATGTAATGATGAAATCTCTGCATAGCTTGAACAGCTGCCAAAGCTTACTTTTTGACATAGGAATACTTACTTTCTATATCATTGAGATTATGACTTAAGCAATAAATAGGATGTTCAATTCCACTCTCTTCTTGGACTAAATCCATGCCAATAGTTGTATATGCAGCAGCGAGATACAGGTAATAGTATTTTTTATAGTTTGGGGCATACATTAATGATGCTCTAATCAGGGAATCTTTAAGAGTATCAAAGGAAGCTTGCGCAACCTAATTCCAATGGAAGGGTACCCCTTTCTTCAATAGATGTGTAAAACCTTTAGCCAATTAAGCATAGTTTGGAATGAACCTCCTCATAAAGTTTTCCTTCCCTTGAAGTCTTTGTAACTGTAACAAGTTTGAAGGTGGAGGCAAGTCAAGGATTGCCTGAACCTTGATTGGATCAAGTCGAATTCCATCTTCTGAGACTACGAATCCAAGAAAACAACCGGAGCCGACACAAAACACACACTTTTGTGGATTGAGTTTTATCTTGTAGTGTCAGCACCACAAAAATATTGCTCTCAAATGTTGCGGGTGATTAGACCGCTTTTGTGAATGAGCAGGTAAATCATCAAGATAAGCTTGAAAAATGTGCTTGATGTCATGGAAGGCATAATTCAATGCCCTCTGAAATGTAGCTCCTGCATTCTTCAAACCAAAAGGTAACTTTCGATAGGTGAATGTGCCCCAAGGAAAAATAAAAGTTGTTTTAGATTGGTCCTATGGGTGGATATTGATTTGATTGTAGTCGGTAAATCCATCCATGAATGAAAAGGTTCCACATCTAGCACATTTGTCAATAATCTGGTCGATGAAGGGTGTAGGATAATTGTAATTCATGCTTGATTTACATCCCTATAATCGACGCACACTCGAATTGTCCCTTGTTTTTTCATAACTGGAACAATGTTAGATACCCAGTCGCTAAGAGGTATAGGGAAAATGAAGCCAGCACGCAAAAAAATTTCAAGCTCTGCTTTAATGGCAACGACTTTCTTGGGATGAATAGGTCGAACCCATTGTCATACTAGTTTGACATTAGGGTACATTTTAATCTCATGTTCAACAATTCTTGAGTCAATCCCTGGCATCTCCTCGTAAGACCATGCAAAAATATCTCTAAATTCATGAAACAGAGCTTGGTAATTATCAAATTCCAATGGAGAACAAGATTTTTCGACATGAATGTTCTCTACAATGTTAGGCTTGGTCGAACTATTGATAGAAATTGTTTCTTCTATGTTTGAAAAATTATGCTCAGAATATACAGTATCTATCCTAATAGAATTCGACAAGAAATCAATGATTAATGGGTGGTTTAGTTCATTTGAATAATCTTCATTGTCATCTGGAAGATGGGAACAATGATGATAATCTCCCCAGGGTTCCTCTCATATCATCATTGATTGGATGATTCCTTCATCCGTAGAATGTATACGTGAACAAGGATCCAAAGAGGTACCATATTCTAACGATCTATCTACCCATAAAAAAGTTGAGTGCGGATTTGGGTTTTCCACACAAGCCTAAAAGATTGATTTCTATGATAATTCAATGGGGCTTAACAGCAACACCTCCATATTACTATCAACTTCAATTTGATTAGAAATCCTCCTTAAATCGGATGAGGTGGAGGAAATCATGTTGTAGGTTTATACTCTTGCCACTTCCGCCAAATTAGATGGTGACGAGAGGTAAAAATGCCCATTAGGGAAGGATCTTTAAAGACACCTACTCCAACACATTGAAATGATAGCGGGGTTCTGTGTACCAACATATGCTTGCCGTAGCCTGTGAACTATTGACAAAGAAGGCTAGCTAATCAATGATTGTGGTTCCACCCTTAAAAGGGAATGCAATAGTACGGAAATATGTGGAAACCACAACAACCATAGCATATACCCAAGGCCTTCCCAGTAAAATGTTGTCATCGAGAGGTCCGTTAAGTACCTCAACTTCAACAGTAACCATTTTTCCCCCAAGTTCGATTTGCAGGTTACTCAAAATCCCACATGGAGTATATCTTCTTCCATCAAAAGCTTTCAACGTTGTTGGTGATCATGACAACAGAGGTGAACCATGTGTTTTCCAGCAGCTCATGGACATAATGCAAGTAGATGCCCTCTCGTCAATAATAGTTCGATGAACATTCTTATTGAGAGCTTTTACTTGGATTAGGAAAGCCGCATCGTTAAAAACCACAAGATTTGAATCAGTAGGATCTATTATGCCTATTGCTGACAGTAAAGCCTGTTTCAGGGAAGGACAATTTTCCAACACCTTGAGTGTCGACATAGCGGAAGGTGATTGAGCAAGATCATCTACTATGTTATAGTTTTGAGTTGCTCAAGCTCGAGGGTTGAATGTCGATTCGTGCACAACTCCCTTTGGTGGTTTTATTGTCAATTCAGGTACAATAGGTGGAACAAATTCAGATGAAGTTGAGGTCTAAGGATTAGGTTGATCAGTGGCCTAATTATTCGATGACAATGGATTTCCATAAGCTTTGTTTCTTTTTGACACCAAAACTTCAGTTTTTGGCTTTGTGATGGATAACATGAGTACTTGGGATGTGGAAGCATGGTCTATTGCAACCAAATGTGTCTCCGGGGTTGGAAACAGATCAGTCAACACTGCCGATGTGTTTGAAGTCTTTAAAAGTTTAGAGACCTCAGAGTGATGTGGACAATATTTTGTATAATGCTCGTCATTACATATCATACATGGATAACAAGGTTTCCTTGCCGAAGTAGAGGAATCAGATGATTTCTCTAGAGGGAAATTTTCTTGTTTCTTTTTGTTTTTCCCCTTTTTCTTGCCTACTGGTTTCTTTGCATTTTTGCCTTTGTCTGATGACATGGCATTAATCTCAGAGGCAAGATTATTTTCTGATGCATTGGTATTTTGATTGGAAATAGCAAGAGTTTGACTAGATTGTCTTCCTGCTGACTATGTGCTCAAAGAACCAATCACACCAGCATCAGCATGAGAGCCCTTACTCTCCTGTTGAGGAGGTGGAACAATGAAAGCTAGTCAAGGTGCATTGGGAATTTTATCATAAAGCGTGTCGGATTGTGTGTAAATAAAATCCAAGTATTGGGCACGAGCAATGACTTGCTCTTTTGTGACAACTCCACCTTTTTCCACATGCTCGGTGATTGATGGCAACAAGGATTTTATGAACCAGTCAGCTAAAAGCTGATCGGGAACATATGCCTTAACCATTCGATGATGACGTCGTTAATCATGAATATGATCTGATATATGGGTAGCAATAATCTATTTAAAGTTGGTTAGGAGTTTCGTTCCAGTCTTGTATCTGATAGGTAATTGGAAGTGGGTCAAAAAAGTAGTGGCTAAAGTGGTGAAGTTATCGAAAGAAGTTCTTGGTAATTCAATGTACCATTTAGCAGCTAGACCAGTAAGTGTTCCTTGGAAAAGATGAAGTCTAACTGAATTGTCATTTAAGGAGTTAGATGAACACCACAAATGAGAGGTCATAACATGATTTGATGGGTATTCTCCATGATTTCTATTAAACTTCGGAATGTCATATGGTAACTTATGCGGAATTACCGGCCACCAAGGTGCATATAAAATTGGATCATTAGTGAGCCGATTTAAATTTGGTAATTCTAAAATTGCTACAAATGGCAACTGTTGATTCAAGTTAGGTTGAGCATACCCAGGATATGATGGAATTGCCTGAGCAGTAGGTATTTGCGTACCGACATAGGGCATCTGCATTTGGTAACCTTAGTATGGTTGTTGAACAAAACCAGTATAAGGTGGTTGTTAATAACCAAGTTGAATATGTGATTGTCCATAACCTGCAAAGCCTTGTTGACCAGGACCTTGGCAAGCTTGAGATTGACCAAAACCAATTTGAGCCTATGAAACAAGTCCAAACTGAGGTTGGAATTACTGGAATAGGGGTTGTTGAAATTGAGGTTGCCATTGTTGAAATTGAGGTTGCCACAGTTGTTGAATCAACTGTTGTTTTTGTTGGTACAACTATTGTGGATTCAATGGCTGTTGTTGTCTAGCAATGAAAGGTTGGCTAGGTTGTGAATAAACTATACTAGTGTAAGCCTGGGTTAGTCCAGATAAGGGTAAAGTAACCTGAGGTTGTTGCTGAACTCCAGAAACAAGTTTTTTTTGTAGAACAACTTGAGGAATTTAAACTTCTTGACTTGAAACTTGTGATTTTAAGGTAGAAGGATCAGTATCAACAGTTTGAACTTGTGGGTGTGGTACAGTAGTAACAATAGGTGTAGTAGGAATAGCTAACACAGTTTGCATTGGTTGTTTTGGATACACAAGCCTTGGTTGAACTGGCATTGTTGGTTGCCATTGACAAACTCTAATTCCAAGTTGACCTGAATACTGTGGGATATTGCCATATGGTAGTCCCCCGGAATAAGGAGGATACAGTGAATAAGCAGATTTCTCTCCATATGTTGGAAATATCGTATTTAATGGATACATAGGTCTTTGTTGACCAGATTGCCCAGCTTGATACTAAAATGCAGGATCAAATTGTTGAGTTCCCATTAAAGAAGAACCAAGTAAAATTCTGGTTGACGACACGGGTGATGACCATGGTGTAGAAGCAACCCTTGAGTGGGTTCCGGACAGTGATTGGTAACCAACCGAGATGGATGATTCACATACATGTGCGACTCAGGTGTGGTAGAAAACATCAAAGAGGTTACAACAAAAGATTATGTTGTAGCTACATCAAATGATACAGTCTGAGATGTTGATAGTTGTTCAGCTATAGTTAACTGACCCAAAAGTTGTCCAAAATATTCGACAGGTACTTGAAAAGAAGTAGGATCAAATGAAGCAAAGAAATTAGGAGAATTAGGGTAAAGATAAAGCCCAGTTCCAAAGTGAAAGAGGGTTCCAGGTGTGGAATCTTCTTCCAATTCCTCCTCTATAGCAATTAAACTTGATGGAAGAACTTCACCACTAGGTTCATAAAAGATTTGGGTAAATGAACAACAGTTTCAGTAAGAGGTTCCTGAACAACTTAAGGTTTAGATGTAACTTCTGTTTGAACTGGGATAGATTCTGGATTAACTTCTGGTATAACTGATTCAAGTTCAGAAGTAATTTCTTGTTGAGCAATTTCAAGTTGAGGATCAACTTATGGTTGAACAACTTTGGTTACCGTTTCACTAGGATCAGTGCTAATGTCGTCAGGTAATTGTGAAACTTCCTCTTCATGAATGGATGTACTAGAAATAGTTGGAGTAACTGGAGTCTCTGTACTTACTGAAATAGATGATTCTGGTAACTTAGATGAAGAACTAGGAGTTCTTGATGTACTAGACTCAGTTAAGCAAGACTGCTTTGCCCGAATTGGTGTCACTTTGGGAGGCAAAGGTGGTTTTCTTGCTGTTCTCTGCGAACAACGAGGTATGGGTTGATGTTCCTCCATGATTTTTGATTAATTTTATTATCAAAAAAGAAATAAACAAAAAAGGGTATACTAGGCAAAAGGTTTACCAAGCAACTGTGAACTGCAAAATACCTCCTGGTGGACCAAGAAGTACGAGCAAGAAATCTCCCCAAATGTTGTGTTCGGTGTATCACAGTTTACAAGGCAGCTGACTCGATTACTTAAGGATGGATAGCAACCTAGATTTGTCCTCCCATATATACCCGAAAGCACATGGAGGCCCAATCTGTATAAGCATTGTCTAATGCAAAATCGCATAGTGAGAGCATTCCCATATACTTTACATACTGTAACACTGCCTTATATAACCGAAGGTACGTGGACGAGCTAAAATATACTCACGTACGTGGACGAGCTAAAATATACTCACGTACGTGGAATGAGGTATCACACTCGGGATGTATTACAGACAAGTTAGCGACAACTGCTTTGTTTTACGACATCGGAACACGTCTCTAGCCTAGAACCACTAAATGTTTGTGTTAATGACAATGCTCCATTAGGTAAATTGATATTTATTTTAAGTTGATCTTACTTAGAAATTTTCCTTTCAATTTCACCACCTGATGTATTCTAAAATTCCTAGGAATGAAACTATCATGATAAGCATCCTTTCCATTCAATTTAATGATCAAAATCCTAGCTACTTAGGGATAGAGCAATCAGATTTATTTTAATAAAAGAGAAAAGAGCACAATCTAAATGCAAATTCCCTACACTATTCCTTATCAGCACACACAAACTTTTTCAATGCAACATGCATGTATTTATTTTCATGGAAAGGAAGACTTTACGACACTGTCATTTTTAAAGAAATGAGGAATTACAACACTTTCAACAAAAAGGCTGATCGTTTGCACACATCAATCAATCGATCTTTCATGAATGAAGATTTGACAACCATTCAATTTTCGGAGGAAAAGACGATTTAAGGACACTTTCTTTCACTAAAGATCAATCAATCAAAAACTAACTTTCGACTACAAATTGAAAATGACAAAGTAAATACATAAGAAAAATTTATCAATCCTAGTCTAAATAGGGCTAGGTAAGGAGATGAAACACTATTTTCAGAGACAAGACATCATTGACATTCAACAAATCTTTCAAACAGGAGAAAATTGACTCAAAGACTTCAGCTCCTAGATAGGAAACTAACCCTCAAGCGATTAGCGCAATCAGTAGTGAGAGGAAATGCGCTGAAGCTCACTAGATCTATGCGGGAAGTGCATTGCAGTGCATTGTGTCCTTCATTGGGCTACGCTGGTGACAGTAAGCAATTTTGAAGGCAATTTTGCACAGTTTTAGCTCAATTTTCAAAGAAAGAAGACTGAAATTCAATCAACAACCACAAGTACAGTATGTAGAAATGTCTTAAGAGGTTGATAAGCCTCTAAGATGGATGATCGCTCCCCAACAGAGTCACCAATTTGTTTTGGGAAGTTTTAGTGTCTACGGATAAACGCTTAAACCCCTATACTAGTAGCTAAGTCTAGAACAACATTGCAAAGAATTATCTACTTTTTTATGACCAACAGATTAAATAAGAGGAAAAGAATCCTACCTGTAGCTTTTGCTTACTCCTTATCTCCCTTGACTAACTCCGTCACTTTTCGTCGTAGTTAATCTGCTTGAAGAGCACCTACACATAGACAGAAGACAAAAACTAATCAAAGCATATGATAATGATCTATTGATTAAACATAGCATGGAATCAAGTACATGATACACATATGAAAGAACAAAGGAATAACACAAGCATATGGAAAAAGCTTTGAACACTTTATTAGTAAAAGGAAGAGTTACAACCCAATTTGCTCGATTCAGCAACACTCCTCTAGTTCAATCCCATCCTCTCCTCATAACAAGAAAGACATTTTGACATCATTACAATACTTGAAATCAACTCAAGTCTCATACTTACAGCATCTCCCTATAATTCAATAATTTCCAGCCCCTGGTCACTTAGATGAGTGGTCTTTTTATAGGTGAATGAAGGAATTTATGCCATAAATGGTGATAATGAATTCCCTCCCAAAATCAAGATTTAGTTCCAGGGAGGAAGGGATAAAGGGATTGATGTTCCTTAACTCCCTACTTCATCCAAATACGAGCTCAAAGGAGTAGATAAACTTGGGAAATTTCTATAGGCATCTAATGGATAAGAATATTCCCAAACCCCAATGCAATTTCGCTCAAATTTGCCTGGCACAGGGCAAAGAGGTCTCAAGTGTGTTGCATAGCACCCTATCAGTGTATGGTCTTCATTGCAGTGCACCCTAATGAAGGTCTGCCTGCGCTGATATTCTTAGAGGCAGTTTCTAGATTATTTCAATCATGAAACTTCTTGGGAAGCTAGGCATTCTAATGGTTGACTTCTTTAGGGCATGTAACAACTGAATTAAGGTTTGATGGGCCCTAATAGTACTGATCTGTGGGTTGGGGTTGATGTGCCCAAATGGATCTGTAACAGTGTAGGACGAATATGGCTTAACCCAAGTTGTTCCATGGTTTGCCTGGTCATCACATTAATGGCCACCCCCAGGTCTATTAATACAATAGAGACAAGGATATCACCTATCTGGACAGAAACAACTTTTTTTCCAGGATCTATATACTTCTCCATCGATACGCATCTTGTCATCAACTTAGCTGCTTTACCAACAAACTGAATAGTCTGAGGTTCTACTCTCTTCCTCCCTATATTTTTAATACATAATTCCTGAATGATCTTTGTACAGATGGAAATTTCTCGAATAGCCTGAAGTAAAGGAACCTTTATACAAAGATTCCTTAATTCATAAGCCAAGGTGGACTCGGGGTCACTCTTCTCCATGACAACCTTCTTTGTATAGGGGGGATGGTTTGAAGAAGATGGTGAATCTGAAGGTATGAGAATGGGCTAAAGGATGATATTGTTTTTCAAATGATCAAGAGTTACCTCCTCATTTTTCTCCTCAATAATCACCATGGACTATTTTTGGTTTTTCTGATTTAACCACCCTTCCCAATATCAATTGAAGCTCATTTATCCCAACCAGAAACTTTCGATAGGTAGGAAGAGGGGATGGTCCAACCAAATGAATTAGTTGTACTACCTTATTATTAGGATTCTATTTCGGTTGAGTAGGTAGTTGAGGCGGTCTCAATGGTGGTGGAAAAGGCAATGGTGGCAATGATTGACTCTACTGAGGTAAAGAGGTAAAATATGGTTGTGACATATGGTGTGGTGCATAGGAAGGAGGATATGATGGCATCTGAGCATGATAGGAATGATATGAATGGTTTGTCCCTCTCCATCCTTGTTGCCAAGGTTGAGAGGATTTTCCATGATGAAAGTGGTTCCCATGCTACCAATGTTGAGAGTGATTATTATTATTATAATAGGAATATGGAGATGAATTATAGCAATTAAAATGTGGTTCAAGAACCATACTTGCACATACCTATGGCCAATTTCTTCATGCTCCCATGGCATGTAAGGACTCAGGTTCAAAATTCTCTCCTTCAAGTACATCTTTTAATCCCGGTATGGAGGGGCAATCCTCAGTGGCATGGTTCTCTGCACCAATCACACATTTATTAGCACTTTTCATATCAGCAAGGCATTCTCTTAAAGGATGCTTTTTTCTACACTTTAGATAAAAAATAAACAACGACTCTTATTCTTTTTATAATTTTTGTTGAAATTTCAAAGAGTCTATATGTTTGCTAACAATATTCATTATTTCAATTTTCATGTTTTCCATCTTATTCTCCAAGCCAATGATCATAGTATCTGTAGATCCCAGTTTGGTAGTTTTGCCTCGACCTCCTCTATGGATCTAGATTGGTTTCTGGAGAACTTCCCGCATAAGTCACAAATTTGTTCAAAAGTTTTCTGAGCAATGTCTCCTTGTCCTAACAAATTTAGATTATGTCTAGAATCCTCAGTAAGTCCTCGTATGAAGAAGGTTTGAATAGTACTTAAATCAAATTTGTGTTTGTACCTTTGGAGTATATACAAAAAATCTCTCTAAGTAATCCTCCAAAGTCTCATTCATCAACTTGTACAATAGTGAAGATCTCGTCCTGTATTTCTCTAATTTTACAATATTCCTGATATTTATTCAAAAATACTATCTTCATTTGGTCCCAATAACTTACATTGTTTCCTCCTAGTCCCATGAACCAGCGCAAGGCTGAATCCTTGAGAGTTGCATGAAACAACTTTAATTTCCGGGCATCGGAAGAAGAACCATAACTTCAACACAATATATCAAATTCAAAAAGAAATGAATTTGGGTCTTTGCGCACCTCACCATGAAATTGTGGAAGAGTTGAAGGTGAAATATTCTTCATTTGTACATTCTCTTCTAAGTTCACTATTGGAAATCCAAAAGTGGATTGCTCATCATTTACCTGGTTCTCACTAGACCCCTCTGCATGGTCTTCATGATTAGCCATTGTTGTCCCTCCAATCGGACCACTTCTAGAAGGTGAACGTTGACTAATGCTGAACTGAACTTTTTGATCGCCTTTAGCCTCCTTCTTCCCCTTATTGGGTTGTGTCACACCTGAATCGTTGTGTCCAGAATCCAAGTGTATTGTTCTGATGTGATGAGTCTGTGTTAGCTTCAAATTTCTACCCGCAAAATAAGGTCCAATATGAGAAGAGTTTTCAGATATTTTAGTATTTTGTCATCCCTTATTGGCCTTTGGACCCCTACCCTTCTTAGGCATTCATTTTAAAAAAAAAATCCAAAAAAAAATTTCAAATGCTTATAAAAGAAAAAGAATTTGTTAATTTATGCAATGGAAAAGAAAATCAGCACTCATAAAATCCTCAAAGAAATATAAGCATACTACAAAAAAAAAATAGCAGACATACCCCTAATGCAGAAAATGGAAAGTCTTACCAATTTCAAATCGCCTCCTTGGCAATGGCGCCAAAATGTTGGGTGCAAGAATTACGGTTAAGCAGACTCCTTCAACACTTAATTGTCAACCTGGAGGTTCCATAAACTTAGAGATGAACCACAGGAAATGCCAGAAATGATATGAAACTTTCCAAACTCTATTCCTACTTCCCTAATTTCAATCCTGTAGAACTAAAAAAGAAAATATCACCCAACAATTTACACCAAAGATATTCTTGTGCTGGAATATGAAAGAAAGTGCTTTTGCAGGAAAATAAGAGAAAGGAATTCTCAAAACCTCTTGTGAACAATCTTTGATTAATGAAAATGTAAATCTATGTTTATCTTCAGTATAGTTGTGTGCCAGGTTAATAATTAGACCCCTGAAGATATTTGACTCCTTATATATTTTCCTTCCTGTACTAAGTTATTATTCTTGTACTTATGCAATGTGCTTGCAATAGTACCAGAACAAAGCTTAGGTGTCGGGAATATATTTTACACTTGTACTTAATATTTATGTCTTCATGCAGGAGCTCTAAGCCTCAAGGCTAGAGCACTCTATTCCTGCATCAGGAGATCGATTCATGTACCCAGGCAGAGATTCATGCGCCAAGTTTTCCAATCCTTCTTTCGAGAAAATAGAGAATGTGTTAACTAGGAAAAAGAGCTTGCAAAGGTGAACAGAAATTCAAAATAAATTCCTCAAACTGAAAGATGCTTCAGCCAATATTAATCTCTAAAACAAGAATTAATTTCCAAAGTCAAAGTGCACCCTTTCTTTAATTAAGGAACTTATGCATGTAATCTAAGAGATCATTGAATTGTGACAACATGCTTCAATCCTGTCATAGCTATCCATGCGAACTGATATGCATTCATAACCTTCTGAACTCAGAAAGATTTCCATTAAGAATCATTACACATAAAGTTGATCTTTCCTAAACAACATAAAGTGCAGGCACAGACCATTGTGTGTTGTAATAGCATTCTATTTCTGATTATCAGAAGTATGTTTAATTCAAAATATCAAAATAACTTCAGAATAGAAATCATGCTCTTTAGAATTGCATTGAGACTTATCAAATAAAAATAAAAGACTATTACTGTAATGAATGAGAAGAATCGGTATGTGAGACTGTAAATGCACTAGCGCAGGAATGCGTGCTTACACGATCCAGGCAAAAAATGAGATTAAACTTCAAAGAAGGAAATCATAAAATTAAACTTCAATCGAGCTCACACACCACGGCTCTGTCACACTGCAATGAAATCAAATTCAAAATTTGCAAAAAGATAAAAGAAGCATCTATTTACTTCACACTTTGCATTAAAAATAATTAACACACCTTAATCAAAAAAGAGAAGAACACTAGGGAGAAAAAGTTGGGTTGGTTGGGCCCTATCCAACCAGCTCATTTCCTATTTAGGAAACATTAATATTCATCTCTTTAATCAACGCATTAATGCAGAATTACAATGAAAGATTTAGAAATCATGGCGTAGTTCCTTTCTATTAATGATCAGCAAATATACATCATGAATTCAAATCCAGCCTAGAACGAGGGCGATACAAACAAAATTACAAAAGGACAAAAATCATAGTATCGTTGTTATAGCTATCACTCACTACCATTTTCTATCTGAGTCCTACATTTTATACATTCATTCAGGGTTGCGATCGTAACCAAATTACAACAAGCATTCCAATCTAAGCCTTTCGTCTATAACAAAATAACAATAACAGCTGGTGCTAAGACTTTTGACTATAACAAAATGTTATTCTAGGTATTTAGCCAGCGACATAATCTCCACCATATCCCTAATTTTCCTCTACACTCCGAGCCCAACTCAAGTTGATCATTCTAGAACACGCAGTCTGCATGGATTGGTGAGTCTTCCTGCTAGTTGAAGATTTGCCAGCAGTGCAGGAATCCTACCTGCACTCAATCATGCTAACAAGATGATTAATTCTTTGTCTATTAAATACTTCTAGGAGGAGAATTATTAGTTGCAAAGATTTAAAGGTATAAAAATCTATGAGAATGATCAATTAAGAAAATTTGTAACCCTTAAACATGAAACATAAAGTTAGTGTAGGAAGGGACATGATTCTTGGACTAGTGCAGGAATAGGGGGGTTTGCAAGGTTAAAACATAAGTGTAAGGTTATGGTTTTGAAGGGAAAAAGGGTTCAAAAAATGAAGACATTTAGCCTACCAACACTCCTAAACCAAGAAAAAAGCAGGAAGTAAGAGAAATAAAGTGAGGAAATGCCCTAACCTAAGATCGAAATAGAAATTTCATGTCTAAAAACACGGACTAGGGAGAGATGAACCCAAAATATTGAATACAAGGAATGAGAATAACTCATGGTCTGCTAGCAACTGCTTTTCTACCATCTGAGGACAAATGGTGCAAACGCTAAATAGAATGTTGTCTGGAACAAGAGGAATTAGAAGATAATATGGATCAAGTACTCTAGTATTGTCAAGACAATGCCTGGACAATGTTGCAGTAGGGAACACCCCCCTCAAAGAGCAAGACACTACCATGCTTCCTTTTGACCAAATTCTGCCATTCTAAGAAAATAAAAATGAAAAAATAAAAAAATAAAAATAAAATGAATGTTAACCCAATGCACATGTGGATGAGGAGAGACCTGATGAAGTGTAACTCAGCTTGGTTGGTGTCATTGATAATTCTTCATAATGCTAATGATTCTGATTCAGATAGTGACATTAACATTGTTAGTCATTTTTCCTTCATGCAGTGGTTGAATGCAAACATTAGTGGGGCATTGCCTTGATCAAATATTATTATTTGTCATTTGACATGTTCTTAGATCAGTTATCTTGTGGCATAGGTCCATATCTTCTAAATTTGTATACCATCATTATTATATTATGTTACGTCATGTATTATTTATGATTTATTGTGTTACATGTAATGATTTTTATTATTGAGTCATTATTAGGTATGAGATTTAGATGATTTATGTTTCAATTTTCATATATTTTAATTGTATATTTTTAATAGTTCAGGTGAGGTGAAGTCCCTATGTTGGAGAGCCCAATGTTCCCTGTGATGTTCCCTATAATTTGGGTGGTGCTTCCAAATGTCCTCCAAATACATTTCCCTGCACCTCTATTACCATAAATAGGACGATAGCCACCGTTCCTGGAAAAAAAAAAAAAACTAGAAGAATGGGATGGAAAACGTCGTCTTATACATCCATCTTCATGGTCAGTGCTCAAAAATTAATCTTTCATTAACTATTTGGAAGATGGATTGGTTTGCACAAGGAATATTGTATAAAGATGACCTGAGAAATTACACGCGCTTGGGCTGCATATCTTCACATTAATACAGTCTCTAAGATGAAAATGAGGATACATGTACATAGAGAAAATATATATGCATATAAATGCATTTGTGAATCTTAAATTAAATTTGAGCTAATCATAACAAAGGTTCAATGCCTTGTATATGTGTAATATAGATATAAAAACATGGTCATGGTTGAATGGACAGTGACTCGATTAATTTATTGGTGTATGGACAAAGCACTATGTTGGAAATGGCCATGTGTGTTTTGGCCGCAACTTGTGCTGAGTGGTAAGGCCCACCCACAAGCATAGAAGTATATATATACACACACTTGCAACCTAATTCACTATGGTTAAATAATAAATGTGATTATTACGATTGTAGCTATGTAAATGAATGTTTTATTGCATGTTTTCTATATTTTCCTTATTTTTTCTCTCTCCTCGTTTCTTTAATGCGAAACCTCCAAACTACGTTTCTCATCCCGTTGTTGTTTCTCATTTCGTTTCATGTTTCTTATATTTGGTAGCATAGCCCTGCCCTATGTCCTACAGACTTGATGGAACCTTGGAATAATACAATCGTTTAGTAGACTAATATAGATAGTGGTGATTTTTGGGGATCAAAGCAAAGGCTTCCTAATGTAGGTTATTGTAATTTTCTATGATTAATGATAGATTCTTTTGAACATCAAATGACGATTGGAGCTAGATTGACCATTTAGTCTGCACATGGATTGTTGTATTTAAATTTTAGGTTGTGATCGGTTTAGTCTGGTCTCATTAAGTTTCGAGTTTCTAGCTTTTTTATATGTGAGTGCTTCTAACTTAAAATATTGGTATTTTAGCTTGATGTAAAATGAAAGTACATGAAAAATATTATTAAGTTTGAGTCTATACAATAAGTATTATGTGTTCTTGGTGCATGCCTCATTAATGGCCATAATAAATTCTAATATATATTTGATAGGCGATTCGTTCTCTTCAAATTGCATATTGATAAGCTGTGTAAAATACTTAGGCATTAAGATAACGTGCACAAAGCATTGGAAGCATCCTTCACAAGACATCTAGGGGTCTCCCTTATTTTCCATCCATTATGAATCAAAAGGCATAGTTAAAACCTAGTATATAGAGCAATATTATTAAGTGAGAATTTATACAATGAGGATTATGTGTTCTTGGTGAAGACCTCATCAATGGCCTTAATAAATTCTAATATTTTTTCTGATGTTTATTTGTTCTAATCAAATTACATATTGATAGATGTAAAACACTTGGGCATCAAGAAGACATGCACAGATCATTGGAAGCATCCTTCAAAAGGCCTCTAGGAGCTCTCCCTTGTTTTCGATCAGTTTTGGCTCAAAAGGTATACTTAAAACCTAATATAAAAAGCAATTTTTATTAGGAAATCAAAATGGTTGAGTGAATGCCTTCAAGATCTAGTTCACAAGCATATTGTTGGAGTGAACCCAACCTTGATTAATTTTTCAACTGCCTTAGCTCCGCGGAACATAGGGCACCAGAAGCACTTCATTTATCTTCCATCCATCCCGGCTAGTCATCGAACCATCCCAGTCTAATCTAGTATAAGGAAGGCCAATTTCACAGAAGCTAAATTCCATGAAACAAAGATGAATTTAGAAGATCGAGAAGCCCATATTCTGTATACATATTATTCAGTGTTGCTTTCCTTTGAAGTTAATCTCCCATTGGTATTAGAGCCTGATTTTTCGTTTTGTCTTCAGCAAATTATTTTTGGCAAAGTAACCAATTTTGAATTAATTTTGTATTACAAGCAAGCTATTATGTTATAGAAAATCAATCCAATATTGATCGCCTCATCAATTCTTCACTTCCACTATGTGAATTAATTAGTTGCTATGCTTCCATCGTGTGCACTAATTACTTGTTATATGAGCTTCCTTTTAGGCTCTCATCCTAGTTCTTCTTTGGGATCTATTCCCATATCTAGATTATGCATACCAATGCTCGCATCTAGATTATACATACCAACGTCCGTTGTGCATTATTCTTTGGTCAGTGGATAAATAATTTTGTGAGTTGGTCCTTTACAAGTATTAATAAAATTGTTGTTGTTGTTGTTGTTGTTTTTATATATGTATATATGAAATGAACCATACTTTTCTGCCACTTTAGCTCATTATTTTTGGCACATTATCATGTCTCTTTCTATGTATCCCTACTCCTAGATTGCTATGTTTCCCCCTTTCTATGTCAACTTTGCTACATTTTTTTCCTGAAATAGTCAAAGAAATGTGAAGAAGACTTAGTTTGAAGCTCATGCTGCTCATTTTTCCAATTTTTCAAGAGTTTCTTAATTAAATTCAGTGTCAAAGTTGAGCGAGTCATCAATGGCGGCCCTACTGTTGAGTGAATACTCTCTCCCTCAACTCCCTGATGTCTGCTGGAATGGAGGGAGAGGGGAGATGAAGGAATAGCTTGCTTCCTTACCGCCTACAGTCACCCTCCATTATATACCTATAGTATAGTATAATAGGAGAAGGCATGGAACCTTAGTCATCAGAGCTTCGCATCCATCCTGCACCCTGAACCACTTACTTTACTTGCTGGCTTAAGTTGTAATAGTCATTTTCATCAGTCAAGAGGAAGGGGAGGTTTGCTTGCTTGTAGGTGAGGCAGGGTAATCGTACGTGGTAGGGAGGATGCCCACCTTTTAGGAGGTGTACGAGAAGTTCCAATCACCAAAGCCTAGTATGCCTTCATCCTCCATTCCAGAATATATGTTTTCATTGTATTTATGTGGGTCATTAGAGTTAGATCCCTAATGTATGGTTGAATTGGTACAATGTATCATGTTCCTTCTTGGTTTCTAGATAAGATTGATGGCTAAGTTAACATTTTTCATCCTTCTTTGAATTGCATCTTATTCTTGTCCAAGCCAATGAGCTCTCTCATAGGGTAGACCCACGAATTATCCTGAATTTTATATGGATTAGCAATTATACAAAGAAATTACTTGGAAGTTATGATTATGTAGATGAAGGACATTAAAGCCTATTCCAATTTTCCTATAGGTACTTTACTCATTTATTCAGCCATTTCTCCCTATAAATACTAAGTAATAAAGACTACTATCTTTCTATTATGGGTATGTATCTTTCTATGTTATAGTTTTGGGACAATCTCATCAAGTTAGTCCTCACTAACTCGAGGGGTAATTTTCTGCCATACAGTAGAAGTAACTTATATAATTTTGTCTTTAACTAAAACAATGTTTTACTCATATTGATAATTCTCTATAGTGTAGAGAGTACATGATATTTATCATAAATTTTGCAAGAAAATAAAGAATTTCATACACCTGTTTCAGAAGATAAAGAATTGCATACACCTGTTTCATTTCTAATTTTGAAGAAGAAGAAGAAACAGTAGTCTTTCCCTATTGTACAACAAATTAGTTCTGGAATGGACTAAAAATACCATAAGAAACCCTCTCTAAAACGATTAATTTATAAAAGCCCCAAAAAACCCATTCTTTATATGCCCTTATTTCTTTCAAATCCTTTAAAATCCTTAGCTAGCCAAACTATTATTGCTACCCTTGGTCAATTTTCCTTTTTGAATACTAACCTATTGACATTGTATTGAAATAAGTTTGACTAAATTACCAGTTGATTCATAAAATTCTTCCTTTTGAAGACCAACCTATTGAGATCGTATTAACAAGATTGACTAAATTGAGTTGAATTTCTCCCAACGGATTCCTTATTCCCCTTGTGAAACTTAAAACTATTGAAGGAATTTTCATGATTACTACCATAATCGAAACAGTCATCTTCAAAGGGTTGCTTAAACATGATTATAATTACCTTGATACCCTTACTGTGCAATTGTAGGCTTTGACAGATTTGGCACTTTCACATCAATTTGTTTGCTTTCTTTAACTTGGACATCTTTGAAAGAAGTCATGTTTTGAGGTACCATAGTTGGAACTAGAATCTTATCACATGGGAGCTCTATGAATGAGTCTTTTCCACAATTTTTTGTTGTTGGTGAACATCCAACTTTAGACAAATTATCACAACTATTGTTGTTAATTTCCCAGGGCTTACTGGGAGTGCTCAGGAATCTATTTTGATAGTAGCTGACCTAGGTTTTGCTCTGTCTGACTTACTTCATAAGCAAACGTGCTCACCTCCAACTCAAATTCCCTTAAATCATTGTTTTCACATGTAGTACCCTCATTCTTCTAGACGGGGGAATCATAAGGCAAGGGATATGGATGTTGAGATGCAGAAGACATAAACTAGATTTTAGAATTATTTTTCAGATCACAACTATAATACTAGATTGTGTTCTCCTTTCTAGAATTTATAGTGGCATAAGAAAAATAAATTCATAGTTTGGGATCGTAATCTCTATAAGGAAATGAAGAATATATTGGTTGATCTAAATTGAGATAGATTAGTAATGTTGTGTTAATTCCCTTCATCAGGATATAAAAATTTGCTTGAGGTTTGACTCCAAATTAGCAAGTAAAAGCATGAATTTTATGTGTTTTTACTTAAGTTAGTTTCATGAAGAAAACTTAAAAAATGAAACCATCACACTGAATGGAAGCATGCATCAGACAAGAATACACTAGCCATTGATAAAAGAGTTCACTCCTCCTGGGCTACATCTCCTTGGATAAGCTCTAAAGGCATGACCCCTTCTCATTATGCTCAATATCAAGAAAAGAAGAGTACATAAGTTGTTGAAATGGAATGGATAGTTTCTCTTTCAAAGAAACAAATTCCTACAAAATTTCTCACGCCATACACACATTAACCTACAGTTAAACATGTAAATCTTCAGCAAACACGCACATCTTACACCAAGACCCCATTATCCAACTTCCAAGAACATAAACAAGTACAACAATTCACTTGAAGTACTTAAACAAGTATCTTTCTCCATACACATATAGAGAAAAGAAGAAATAAAGGTTGCTGCAAAAAACATATGGAGGCTGGAAGACCCCCGCAAGGTCATCTCCATCTTGGAACTCCTCCATAAATTGAATCAACACTTTGGTTGACCAGGGCACCCATAGGCATCACTTACAAAAATATTATCTAGAACTTCTCCTTTTCTCCTGAAACTTGTTCCAATGAGTTCAAAATGCCCAAAAATGGAAATATAGCCTCTTTTTGCAACCCATTTGGTCGAAAATTTCCTTAGTTATGACTTTTGTCAATCTCTCCACAATTTTCTCCTCCAAATCTAGCTTACTGCCAATTAAATTCAATATCCAAAGTTAAAACTAGCAATTCCACCGAAATCAGTTGTTTCACCATCATTCTGGCCTATCTCGTGGTTAAGGGCCAAGTGGTCACATGTGGAGTGGTGGTCTGGCCGAAAAAACTACAGTTCTGCAGCTCTGCCGGATATCGTAATCAGCTTTGCCAGGGGTCAATACTTAATGCATTGTGACATGAAATCTAATGATGTGCCAGACTCGACGAGTTATAAAATATAACTCAAAAACATATTGCGTCCCGGACTTATCATTTATTTCAATTGGAAGATAACCCCAAGCCCAAACAACAAGTACTCTGCGATACACGGATCTGCCAGGATTATGAAACACAACATATAACATATTGCATCTGGCAGTTCTATCACAATCGACACTTTCCCTTGATGGATATCAAATTCCATACACTGTGATAGCAATGGACCCATAGTGGTTATAAACTAGAATCTAAAGTCACATCGCATCCGGGATATCCCATCGCACTTTGCATCGAAAGAGAACTAACGATAATGTGATGCGAGACTTTTTGTGATTGCCATATGTGATAAATCGCATTGCAACTATGCTTGAACCAGGGACCGGTTGTTAACTCCTCTGATATGCGATTGTGATATCACATCACAACCCATCTTGTAGGGGGCCAATTTTGCCACACCTTCCCCTTTGCCGATTTTCATCACGATTTGCAATTGCCTTATTGCATTGCAACCCTTCCTTCTCGGGGGTTTATTTCTAATGTCAACCTCCCTTTTGCTCTAATATGTGATATGCGGGGACCAATGGAAACCTGCTACTTGGAACTTTCCCATTTGCTGGAGGGCTTTGCAATGTCATCCAATCCTGCCATGTAGACAAGTCAAACTTGAACTTTGACTTCCTCCAACTTTGACATACGAGCTCAGATTTGAGTGTTTTTCACACTGTTGGATTCAGAATGACAATCTCTTCAATCTGAAGCTAATCTTATCAAAATTCTGACTCTTTGAATTTTTGACAAATTTTGAGCTCCTTATCACTCTTCCCACTACAAAACTTTTGGTCCCCAAAAGCATTAAATAATATGCAACTTCTATGTACTTTGTTTACACTGCAAGTGTCCTACAAATCATCCTTCCTTCTCCTTCACCTCTGTTCTTCGTAGCCATAAGTGATGAGCCGACACCTTTCCATGTCATTATGGCCATCCACAGCAACATCCTTCCCAAGAAGAATTCTAAGAAAATGACCACCTTGGAATTGCTTATCTGCAAAATCCTTATCAAGGATAAGATCCTAAAATACTTTTCCATATCAACCAAAACAAGCCTCACATAGTGAATACCTGTATAACTGGAGTGCTAAACACATTTGGAACATACTAAATGTGTCGCAACTACTTATACAACAATTTTAAAATCAACAACTTGAGAAAGAATTTTACAAAATGGAATAAACATGACTCCCAAAATTTCCATTCAAATTTACTATCAACAAGCCAAACTAGCATTGTAATGCTTAAAGAAAACACTCTTGCATATAAGTGATTTATTTATGAACATCACTTTTACAAATTAACCAGCTATGGGGATATGAAACTAGTGCAAAACATAAATTTACAAACTTCAGTTGGACAAATAGTCCTCCAATTTCTTACCCAACCAGGTAAATGAATCCCCTATTTGAACTTTCTCTTCTTCTGACGCTGCTTCAGGAATGGTCACATCTTGAACCACTTTTTTTTGTTGTCGCTTCCTCTTCTGTTGCTTGCATGATTTGCTTTCCCTTACCAAGATGAAGTTGTGAAAACAATTTCCAACACTTCTGGACCCAATGCTCACTGATATTGCAATGAGTACAAAATTTCTTTTGATATCCTCTTGGCTCACTTGCCTTTATCCTTGGATGATATTTGTTCCTTTCGGTCTCAATTCCAGTAGACACAAACATCTTCCTGATGATTACTTTCCTTTTATCACACTTATCTACACAATGGTTAGATGAAAGGCAAATGTTGCATGGAAAATTTTTCCTCAACATGTTATTAAAATCTGCGTGTTGTTTTTCATCATAAACAACATTCAAATTAATAGAACGGCTATACCTATGTTTTTTTGTCCTTTGTCTTACGCTACCTGTGTGAGGAACTTGTGTGGTAAGAAGAACTCATCTATCCTTCTTCTTCAGCTTTTACATCTCTCTTTCGATATGTTCTGCACTGTAAGTCCTCCTTATGCTTGAGGAACCAAGTGGGAACCATTTTTGGATGCAACTCCCAACATTTTTCCTCCTCCTGTCCTCCCTTATGGCAAAAGGAACACGATATCCATGAACTGTCGCTAGAAGACCACTCTTATTTTGAAACATATCCTAAGCCTTTGTATTTAGGCCTCTCCTTGGCTGCAATTAGATTTTTAATGCATTGATGGTTTATGCCAAAGACTCCTCCTTTGTAACCCATCTTGGTCAATATCTTGGATCCAATGCCTTTAATCTATTTTTCAAAGGCTGCAAATGAATTTATGTCAATACTTTCGCATAAGGAAGAAGCACGTAAATTCTTACCATTTGCTTCATCTTCCGATTAACACATGAAGAAGTTTTCAATTTCCCTTTTGATTTGAGATGTGTCCTCTTGGACTCTTTGGCTCTCTTCTTTCATCTCCTTGGATTTGGGTGTTGATAGAACCTCATCTTCCACATCATGTGGACAAAAGGTACAAACTTGTCCATCTACCTTCTCTGAGGGAGTTTCTACACTAGCATCTTGCATAATAGTTGTATAAAAACATGAATATTGTGGATAAGATGGTGGTTTAACACCATTCGTGTTACCTTCTTCTCTTAGAGAACGTTCTCCTCTTGGAGGTCTAGAGCTTTCACCTTGCAATTTGGTATTCCTCTCTTCATAGAGGACTTTCACCATTTCTCCCATGTCTAAGAAAGCCTTTCTAAAATCCTTCACATCCTATTACATTCTTGCAGGCTCTCCTCCTTGGGACATGCTTTGCTTGAAGCTTCTACTGGAATTTTAGGTTGAACTTGGTGGTAGATATTGTAACAATCTTGCTCTCCTTTCCAAAACCTTCTCCTCATTGAGCTTCAAAACACATTCACTTGCAAGCAACAGTCAATTCCTCCTTGCACAAAGCAAACCATAGCTTTGATACCAACTTGATTTGAATTGGGACGGATTATTAATGTTGTGCTAATTCCCCTCATCAGAATATAAAAATGTGCTTGAGGTTTGACTCCAAAATAGCAAGTAAAAGCATGAATTTTATGTGTTTTTACTTAAGTTAGTTTCATGAAGAAAACTTAAAACATGAAACCAAAACACTGAATGAAATCATGCATCAGAGAGTAATACACCAGCCGTTGATAAAGGAGTTCACCTCTCCTAGGCTACATCTCCATGGATCAGATCTAAAGGCATGACCCCTTCTCATTATGCTCAATATCAAGAAAAGAAGAGTACATAAGCTGTTGAAATGGAATGGCTAGTCTCTCCTTCAAAGAAATAACTTCCTACAAAATTTGTCACTCCATACACATGTTAACCTACAGTTAAACATGTAAATTTTCAGCAAACACAAGCATCTTACACCAAAACCCCATATTCCAACTTCCAAGAACATAAACAAGTACAACAATCCACTTGAAGTACTTAAACAAGTCTCTTTCTCCATACACATATAGAGAAAAGAATAAAGAAAGCTACAACACTGTTGTAATGGATGCTACAAAAAACATATGGAGGCTGGAAGATCCCTGCAAGGTCATCTCCATCTTGGAACTCCTCCATAAACTAAATCAACACTTTGGTTGACCAGGGCACCCATAGGCTTCACTTACAAAAACCATATCCATAAGTTCTCATTTTCTCCTAAAAATTGTTCCAATGAGTTCATAATGCCCAAAAATGGAAATCTAGCCTCTCTTTGCAACTCATTTGGTCGAAAATTGCCTTAGTTATGACTTTTGTCAGTCTCTCCACAAGTTTCTCCTCCAAATATTGCTTACTTCCAGTTAAATTCAATTTCCGCATTTAAAACTGGAACTTCTGCCATCAATGGTTCTGCAATCATTCCCACCTATCTTGTTGTTAAGGGCCAAGTCGTCGCATGCGGAGTGGTGGTTCGGCAAAAAAGGGTATGGTTCCGCAGCTCTGTCAGATATCGAATTGACTTTGTCGGGGGTGATTCTTATACAAAGGACTTAACTCATTGCGACATGCGATCTGACGATGTGGCGGACCCAACGAGTTATAAACTACAACTCTGAAACATATCGTGTCCGGGATGTTGAAAATGGCAACAAGAACTGCTAAAAATATAACTACTATAAATAGTAGTTCGGGTACCAGTGTTAGACATAGCAGCAAGGAATGAAAAATGGAAGTGCTATAAATAGCATTGCTAAAAATAACAGTTCGGGATAGATTCCTATTTTAGTTAGTCCCTGAACTAAAATAGAGAAGTAAAAATTTGAATTTGATCTTAGCAGTTGTTTGTAAAATAATTAATTAATTCATCTTGAGTTAATTAGTTAAGGAAAATCAAACATGAAGTCTATGTGGGGACATGCAATAGCTTCTCTATTAATTGAGAAATTTATCCAGCAGTTAAAGAGATAAGGATGAGTTGTAATATTGAGTTGTAATTAGTTGGCTCAATTAACTGAGTCAAGTCTAGTTAGATTAATTCAAACAATTTGTTGAATTAATTGTGGGTTCAGTTAGTTAATGCTTGCATGCATGTAACTGTTGCTCTCCAGATAGTTGAATATTTTCTCATAAATAACTAATGCATGTAAGTTCAGACAGAGACCCAGTTGAGATCAGAGGAGGTACAGTTTACTATCAGTTGGATGAATTTTTCCTATAAAGGAAACTCATCCATGCATAAGGATTTATCTCCTTTAGGTTTGTGCAGTTATTTCAGAGGTCAGAGCAGTGTGTGAGGGATTATTACACACATCTAACAGCTTAAGGACCCAGGAGAAATTGCGCAAGGAAATAGGAGGCTTGGAGGACTGAAGGAAGGCACAGGTGTTGTCTATTCTGTCTATGAGCAGCAAAGGGATTGTACTGAGAACTGGATAGCTTGTGAACTAAAGCTTTGTGTAATCTGGACATATTTCCACTTGTATCATAATACAGAGATCGGGGCTTCTAGCTGAGGCTTTTCCCATAGTATTCTTCTATGTTTCATGTGTGATTGTTTCTTCTTCATCTGTTATATGCGTTCTATTTGATCTTGCTCATAGCCGATTAAGCTTCTGCAAGTTTGTTTGTAGAACTAGATCTTGTATTTTTCTTCAGTATATTGCATAAGTTTTTGATCTACAGTGGGAATTTCTACATGGGACTTACCATTTATCGCAATCGACAGATAACCCCAAGCCCAAACAACAGGCACTTTACGATACACAGATTTGCTGAGATTATGAAACACAACATATAACATATCGCATCCAACAAACCTATCACAATCGGCACTTTCCCTCAACGGATATCAAAGTCCATGCACTATGATATCAGCCGACCCACCAGGGTTATAAACTGGAATCTAAAGTCACATCACATCTGGGATATCCTATCGCATTTCGCATCAGCGGAGAACCAACAGTAATGTGATACGAGACTTTATGCGATTGTGATATGCGATAAATCGCATCACAACCATGCTTGAACTGGGGTTGATTCTTAACTCCTCTGATATGTGATTTCGATATTGCATCGCAACCCATCCTATCGGGAGTCGATTTTGCAACACCTTTCCCTTCACTGATTGCGATTGCAATATGTGATTTCCTTATCGCATCCCAACCCTCCTTGCTTGGGGGCCGATTTCTAATGTCGAATTGTCGTTTTATTCGATATGTGATATGTGGGGTCCAGTGGAAACCTGCCACTTGGCTATTTTCCATTCGCTGAAGAGCTTTGGAACGTCATCCAATCCTGCCATGTAGACATGTCAAACTTGAATTTTTACTTACTCTAACTTCTACATACGAGTTTGGATTTGAGTGTCGTTTGCATCGTTAGATTTAGAATGATGAGCTCTTTTATCTAAAGCTAAGCTTATCAAAATTCTGACACTTTGAATTTTTGACAAATTTTGAGCTCCCGATCATCGGTTTACCTTGAAAGATGATAAAAAATATTATGGGTCAAAAATGCACTGACAATTGAGTCTATAATTGATCCTTTTCACTGAGAGAAACGTTGGTTTCCTGTAGAGAACTACTTGTATGTTTCACAAATATCAATAGCATATTGATTTCAAGAAAGTAGACGACCATGTTAAACAACTTTGGGTGTTAACATGGTTTTTAGTGGTTGTCAATGGATTTTTAAAGCTGAAAGTTGTTGAGCTTCTATTAGACAGGAGTGATATGCTACTGACGGTTATCAACCTGGGGATAATTAGTGACCTGTTTCTTCCCATCCTTGGTTCCTCTCCAGATGCTCTCCTATTCTCGGTAAGAAACCATTATTTTCTCCAGGTACTTCCAATCCTCTGGAAAGTTTTCCAGAAATTGTATTTTAATATTATGTTCATAATGGTGTTCAAAATTTAGAGTACAACTTTGATGAATCCTAGAACAACTATATGAGGCATGTATCTCACTACAAAACAACCAGGTTCAATGGATGATACTCGGCAAAGGCTTCCCCAATCAAGAGTGTGAGTCTCTTGTTGGTGGAAAAGAGCTTAGAATACAACATTTGAAATGAAAAAATATTGCAACAACTTTGTGGTCAGAAGCTTCTAGTAGCTTTTAATGTCAATTTTTTGGAAGAAATACAATTATTTCTACTGAGTTTGGATCTCTCTCCTTTTGCCTAAATCTAGTATTGAATTCATGCATACCAAGTCGTGAAGCACAATGACGCTAATTTCTAGCACATATGGCATATTCATTAATATTTCTATGATAATAATGCAACCCATCTCATCCCTGAAAAATTCAACCACTTTCCAAATCAAGGATTTGTCCCGAGACATTGGAAACATGGGTTATTGCTACAATTCTTGTCTTAGTGGATAAGAGCCGACTAGTTGAGTCCAAGCTTGAGCTGAAAACCTCATTAACCTTCCAAAACTTGATAGGGAGGTATCTCTGTTCTAAAAGTTTAACCCATGGACCAACATTTTCTTCTTGATTAGCCTCATGAACAATCACTTCATCCCCTTCCTTGAGTACATTGAATTAATAATGGATGAGATTTTCTAGGGGTTGTGAAGATGAATAACCAAATGAAACCTCTCCAAGTTCATCACCATTCAAAAATGTTTTCATGAATTTATGAGCAAAGTCCACCACCTCTTTTTCTCTCCTGGATAGATCATCCAACCCACATTTGAACATAAATAGATCTCATGTAATTAGCCACCGAATCTAACACCACATTGGGGTGTAGGCTTGTGCCAGCATTTAGCATCAAATCTAACACCAAATTGGGGTGCAGGCTTGTGCCAGCATTCTCCCAGTAGGTTGGAAAAATTTTATTTGTAACTGTGACCTCTGTATTTGCTAGTATTTTGCAACTCATTGAGGTTATTTAAATTGTGTGAAAAGAAGGTGTAGGGATAAAAAAACTAATGCCAACAGATGGAGGAAGATGCTCTTTTGCTCTTTTCCTGAAAGCTTTGAAAGCTTTGCCCATGAAGAAAACCTTGCAGAGAGGAATTGTCATGCTAGTTCTGTATAATAATAGTTTTCCTTGGACATTGACACTGAGAATGACAATTCTGTATAATAATAGTTTTTCTTGGACATTGGAAATTATACATTGTAAGGGACTTTCTACTTTGCGACTTGATGTAGGAGCATGAGGCTTGAAGACAAAAGACTTCGAATTTTATTCCAAAAATTTAAAAAAAGTTTACAAGCAAAGGAGTGGGATCCTTTAGCTGTCACGTTACAAAGATTTCTAGATAGAATTTGAGCTAGAACTTAGGGATTTGAATTATCTTGTAATTAATTCAAGTATTTAGGCTTAGTTGATATTCTTGAGGAGAATATCATGCAGATTAGATATTATCTAGGATTAGACAGATTCAATCCATTGATTTAGGATCTGATTTTTGTATGTACGGGTATTTATGTAAGTTTTGAATTAGCAAAATGGGATTTCGGTTGACGAGGATTGGAATGTAAAATTTGGAATCTCTTTGTATCTCGTGAATACTATGCATGGATGGTCAAATCCAAGAGGTCTCTTAAATTTCCTTTGAAATAGTTTTGAAGTTAATTGATTTCAAAATTGAATCTATAGGGTTGAATTCACATGAACCCTGTGTTGTTATTTCTTGAATTTTTCAATTACAGTGAACTATTAATAGCCTGGATATGTTTCAAGATAACAGAAATATAATTTAGATATGGACTAAACTTGGCGGAAGTGCTAAGTCTGTTGGAACAAGGAAACCTAACAAATTCGCGAGAAACCTAGAAGAAGATCATAATCGTCCGATCGGACAGATCCAATAGATCTAATGGTCATTGCATGCCAACAAGTGCATACATTAATTCCAAAATCGGACGCAATAATTTGTAGAACTAAGTTAATAGCTCAGTTAACCGTGATTGTCTGCTTGAAGGGTCAGATCTGACGATGATCGCGTCGGAATATGCCCATAATTTAATTTAAATTCCGAACGCGATAATTTATTAAACTGAGTTAATAGCTTAGTTAATCGTGATTGTCTACTTAAAGGGTTCAGATCTAATAGTGATCGCGTAGGAAGATGCATGTGATTTAATTCAAATTTTAGACACGATAAGGTTATGAACTGGGGTTTTAATTCCTTTTGGTTCCATGAAAAATTTGAAGGCTTGCCATATACTGGGTAAATTAAATAGACCTACTATTTTAGCAGAATAACTAAAATTGGAGGTTGATGACTGATACTCCAAAGGAAAACCGAGAAGTTCCACACAAACTTGAAGTAATAGTTTCTACTTTTGAACAATTATCCTTAACACCTGCAACCAAACCACCATTAGTGGTATCAGAGAAACCTATTGATACTGAGCAGGATATCAAAGATCAGAAAAAGAAATCCAACATGGCTTCCAGAGTTGGAGGAATATGTGGTGGTGGTCAAAGAAGAGGAAGACCAATTGCAAACGCTAAAGTGTTGGAATCTATGCAACATATGCAAGCTAGATTAGAAGCAGTGGAAATGGGAAATCAAAGAGATGCAGGTGCTAGAGATGTCATCAAGCCTGAAGTTGAAGTTGCATAAGAAGAGGAACCTGCAGAAGTTACTCCTGAAATGAGATTCTTTAAATCAGTGTTGGGATCCACATCTAAACCCAAACTTGAGGTTTCAGTTTATACAGGAGGTTTAAAACCTAAGGAGTCGATAGACTGGATTAATGACATGGATAAATTCTTTGATTATGAAGAAATGGAAGAAGGAAAGGGAGTGAAATTTTTTGTCACAAAATTGAAAGGACATGTAGCACTATGGTGGGATGGAGTGCAGGAAGAAAGAAGGAGACTTGGTAAGCAGCCAATTAAAAATTGGAACAGGATGGTGGCAAAGTTGAGAGGTAAGTTTTTGCCAAGTGATTATCAACTTTTAGTATTTAGACAGATGCAAAATATTAGATAGAGGTATTTGACAGTGAAAGAACACACATAGGAATTTTACAAAGTGAGCATAAGAACTCGACAAATTCAAGATACAGACGAGAAGGTTGAAAGATATATAAATGGTCTCAAAATGGATATCCAAGATGAGATAAGTGTGTTGTTTCCTAAAACAGTAGAAGAGGCTTATCATATGGTATTGAAGGCTGGAGAAAAACTCATGAGGAAGCAATATACCAGAAGTAGAGGTACTTTCCGAGGAAGAGGAAGTTAAGGTGGTAGAGGAAGATCTACAGCACCTAGATATGGAGCTAGCAGTAGCTCGAATCAGCATACACCCACAGAAGGTGATGCAAGTGGTAAAAGGATTTTTTCCAGAGGAAGAGAAGGTAGAGGTAGAGGAAGAGAAATCAGATGTTACAGATGGAACAAGTTGGGACACAGAACCTATGAGTGCCTAGAAAACATAGGAACAAATCAGAGAAATGTAATTGTTTCTCAGACTGAAGAGGAAGAAGCAAAGGTGCCAGAAGAAGAAAATGTACCAGAGAAAGGGGAATATTTGGTATTTAACAAATTTTTGTTAAAGCCAGCAAAGGAAGTTGTTGAACTAGCGTAGAGAAAGACTTTGTTCAGGATTGTGTGCAAGGTTCAAGGAAATTGTTGTCAAATGATAATTGATAGTGGTAGCATTGGTAATTTGGTCTCTTCAAAAGTGGTGGAAAAGTTGAAATTAAAGACAAAGAAACATCCAACACCTTACAGGGTGTCATGGCTTCAAAAAGGACATCAGTTGTTAGTGAATGAATAGTGTGAAGTGGAGTTGCAGTTGGCAAGCTACAAAGACAAAATTATGTGTGATGTGATGCCTATGGATGTGTGTCACATATTGCTGGGAAGACCTTGACAGTATGACAAAGGAGCTATGCATGATGGGAAAAAGAACACATACAAATTTGGTAAAGATGGTATAATCATACATTTATGTCTATGGAAGAAGAGGATGCATCAAGAAAATATGATCCAAAGACCCTATTTCTGAGTGGAAAAGAATACTTGCAGCAAATTGAAGAGAATGAGGTAAATTTTGCATTGATTTTCAAACCCAAGGTAATAACTACTTCTACCAAAATTTCTGATTTGCCAATTGAAATTCAAGAGATGCTGGAAAATTATTGTGATATCATTGTAGATGATTTGCCTAATGAGTTACCGCCCATTAGAAAAATCGGTCATCATATAGATTCGATTCTAGGGGCAAATCTGCCAAATAAAGCAGCTTACAAGATGACTCCCATAGAAAATGAAGAAATCAGAAAACAGGTTCAAGAATTGTTAGATAAAGGACTGATTAGAGAGAGTTTGAATCCTTGTGTAGTGCCAATAGTATTGAGTCCAAAGAAAGATGGAGGCTAGAGAATATGCACCGATTCCAGAGTAATCAACAAAATAACAATCAAGTACAGATTTCCTTTACCTAGAATTGAAGATTTGATGGATTGTTTAAGTGAAGCAAGATATTTTACAAAGCTGGATTTAAAAAGTGGGTATCATCAAATAAGGATTAGAGAAGGAGATGAATGGAAAATTGCTTTTAAAACAAATGAAGGACTGTATGAATGGATGGTAATGCCTTTTGGGTTATCAAATACTCCTAGTACATTTATGAGGCTTATGAATGAAGTGCTGAAAGAATTTATTGGTAAATTTGTAATAGTATATCTGGAAGATATATTAGTGTACAACAGATCTAAAGAGGAACATATGAGACATCTGAATTATGTCTTACAGAAGCTGCAACAAGAAAAATTACTGCTAAATTTAAAGAAATGTTCATTCATGAACTCAAAGTCAGTATATTTTGGTTTTGTTTTTTTTGATAATGGATTAAAGATGGATCCAAAGAAGATAAAGGAAATCATAGAGTGGCCTTCACCGAAAGTGTTTTTGAGGTAAGAAGTTTTCATGGTCTTGCTAGTTCTTATTGAAAATTCATAAGGAATTTTAGTAAGATCAATGCTTCTATTATTGACACTATCAAGAAAGATAAACATCCATTTAAATGGATTGTTGACGCAGAAAATAACTTCCAGCTGTTGAAAAGAAGATCACTGAAAAACCCTATTTTAATTTTGTCTGATTTTAATAAACCTTTTTGTTGAAAATAGCAACAAGAAATGATAAAAATAGAATCCAAAATATTCCAATTTTAATTTGTCCTTGAATTAGAATTGTGAATTAAATTCGAATTTAGTCTCACCAGCTGCTTGGAAATAACTAATTAATTTATTATGGATTAATTAGTTGGAGAAATTCAAGTTAGAAGTCTTTCTGGAGTCATGCAACAGTTATCCCTTAAATTAAGGAGATTTTCCCTTAATTAAGGAGATAATATTGAGTTATATTTGAGTTGTAATTAGTTAGCTCAGTTTACTGAGCTAAGTCCAATTAAATTAGTTCCAAATTGTTTGAGGAACTAGTTGTGAGTTATCATTCAATTGATGCATGCATGCACTTAACTAGTGTACTCCAGATAACTGAAGATTCCCTCATCAGAAACTCATGCATGTCTATTCAGAGAAAGACCCAGTTGAGCTAAATGTCAAGGACAGGTTACTATTAGTTGCATGTATTTTCCTATAAAGGAAACTCATCCATGCAATCAAGGAAAGGTTCTTTGAGGATTTCGCAATTTTACAATGTGTGAGATCAGTGTTCCACTTGGTAAAAAAAGGATCACCCAGGAGAAACTACGCAAGAAAATAGGAGGCTTGGAGGGTAGTGGAGAAGGCTTGTGAGAAGCTTTGTTTTCCTATGACCATCCAGGAGGATTGTACTGAGAACTTGCTAGCTGTGAGAGCTAAGGTTTTATGTAATTCTGAGATATTTCCACCTTGTATAATAATATAGATAATGGGGCTTTTAGTTGAGGCTTTCCCCTGAATATTTTATGTGTTTCATGTGCATTGATTCTTCTTTTAAGTTATATGTGTTCCACTTGATCTTGCTCAAATATTTTAAGCTTCCATTAATTGATTGTAGAAGTAGATTAATGTATTTTGCTTAAGTTATGTTGCATTATCAGGTTAATCTACAGTCAGATTTTCTACATAGATCTAAGAGGTAAATTTGTAGAGAATTTGCAAGAAATTCTACATGGTATTAGAGCTGAGTTTATCGGAGCACTGAATAGTATATGGATAAGAGAATTCAAAGTTTGAAGTTCAAGGTTGGAGGTGAAAATCGAATTCATATCATACTTCAAGTTTGGCCAATGGCGTTCTATGGCTTGAGACTCGAGTATGTGTTGGAAGGCAGCTCGAATTACATAGCATAGAAAGATCGCATGGAGGTTGTATTAGCAGACAATGGATTGAAGGATTTCATTGATCGAGAAATCCCAAAGCTAGGTTCAACTAATGCACAAGAGTTGGTTGAGTGGAAGAAGTGTGTGGCGAGGGTGAGACGGATCATCCTTGAGGGAGTTCAAGACCATTTTGTCTCGAGTCTCCATGGGGAAGGATACTCCATATTCAATATGGAAGACATTGAAGGACCTCTACCAGAACAGTTGTGACCAAAGGAAATTGGCGCTCAAGGATAAGCTTCGAAGAATCAAGATGGAGAACGGCGATACTATTTCCACATATTTGAACAAGCTCACCACCTATAGAGATGAGCTTGGAAGTGTGGGAATAACTATTGTCGATGATGATATGGTGAGCCTAGCTTTACTTGCCCTTCCAAAGAGTTGGAATAGCTACCAGAAATCTATGAATGGAAGGGAGAAACTGTCGGATTGGAACGACTGTGGTCGGATCTCATGCAAGAGGAGATCAGCAGGAGCACACGAGATGGTTCTTCATCCAAGGATGATGATGAAGAAAATCTGTCCTTAGTGATTAAGGCAAGGAAAGGGAAGGGGAAGACATCCCATTCTAAATCGAATTCTTCTCATGGAGGGAAGAAGGTTGACAAGTCTAAAGTGAGATGCTTTAATTGTCACGAGATGGGTCATTATGCGACTAATTGCCCATCAAAGAAGTCCAAGAAGGGATCCTTGAATGGATCATAAGGTGAGGCATTAGCCTCTTAGTTTGAAATGGAATTCACCCTCATCGCATGCATGGTTTCATCAATGATGGGTTGTGGTTGGTATCTTGATAGTGGAGCCTCATTCCACATGACCGGCAATAAAATTTTATTCAGTACCTTGGAGGAGAAAGACCTCAAGATATGCATAGATATGGGTAACGAAGAAAGGTTTAGTGTTTCAGGAGCGGGCACAGTTGCTTTTCAGAGGGAACATGGAGCTTCTATCACCCTGACTGATGTGAAGTATGTGCCTAGATTGAAAAAGAACTTGCTATCGGTCGCAAGTTGGAAGACAAAGGCTATGATGTTGTCTTTAGTAAGGGAAATGTTTTCCTTAGACACATCACCACGAGACAAGTAAAGCAGATCAGTTCATGAGTCAAGAACATGTATGCTCTTTGTTGTCACAAAATCATGCACTAAGGGCTGCTACTTAGTAATATCTCATGCAATTGTTTCAAACCAGGCTTTATACTAAGGTTTAGCCTCCTTAGTCAGAGAGGGCTCTCTCACAAATTTTTGATATGCATTAAAGGGCAAGAAAGATGGCTAACTCTTTAAACAGTAGATAAACTTTAAGCTGGTTGGAACAAACAAGATTAGGCTTCTCCCATTGGGCTCATGGAGTCATACATTCCTACAGTAAACAAGCAGCTACTGAATCATAGAAACCA